>SNQJ01S0209716.1:0-16058 GCA_010110895.2 Picea sitchensis
ATTTAAATAATTTATTTTGTATTCACTTTGAATTATAGTACACTCATCACTTCACTTTATTATTTACCTTCTAAAAATCTCTTAAACCACTTTGACTTCTTTGACCTTTTGGGGTTTCTAGATGACACATGAGGGTTCTCCAACTTCACATGGCCATAACTCTCTAACCGTTAGAACTTATGTGGCGTTCCACATACCACTGGAAATGGAATGACATGTACTATCCATATAGAATCGCATTACCTACAGATATATCAAAACTCATACTGTTATCCATCAAATAAACTTGGGTCCATTACCCAAACCTTTGTGCTACTAGACTTTATTCAAGGGTTGACATCAATGACAACCAACCTTAATAAATAATCTCCCCCTTTGGCATTGATGGCAACACTCTGATGTAATACTGAAATCATGTCATGCAATACTGAAGTTATATCGCTTATGCTCCCCCTGGAACCATGTCTCTGTCCTCTGCATCTGATAATTCTCTCCCCCTTTGTCATCAATGTGTTGGCAGCCAATTCACATTTTTTTTACTGTCTTACAAGCTGCCTACACCAATGTTTTGAAAACATTAATTTTTCATTGCAATTCTCAAATAAACGACGCTTTTATTTTTGCGATATTTGCACACTTACCTTCGTTTTTGTTTTCACAACTGTAAGCATGAAAACTTGGTCTTTCGAAGTTGCATTAATCATTATCCTTCTTGTCGACATGCCCATTACGTTTACATGTTACTTATCATTATGTAGTTGGCAAAAAAATTTGATATGTACTCATTGGACATTCTTTGATTGATTATGTATTTTCGTTTCATGAGTAATTGAGGTTGTGATGCATTGGTAATTGGATTTATATGTTCTTTAATTTGATCTACTTGACCATTGGTTTTATAAAAATACATAGGTATTATGGTCAAATCCTTGATATATATCTTTTAATATGACACCTATGTTCGTGTTTTCAAAACCATTGGCATGTTGATTATATGAAGAAGCATTGGTATTATGGTTTAAGCCCTTGGTGTGAATTGCATGTCGCATGGTTAAACACTTGGTATTGATTTTGATTTATTTGTTTGGTTTTGAGACTATAGCTATGGCTTGCGCGCATGGTATATCCACTTACCAAAGGTTTCAATTGATTGATTTAAATGGCATAACACATGTGCGTTGGGATTTGTATAGTTGAAAGCGTCGACGGTTGTACCATTGGTAATGACTATTATGCATGGCTAGAAAATAGCTCCACCACCTTCGCACGATGTCATTAATTGTTTCTCCTATCCCTTTTGCACCTCTATTATATCGGTTATTGCACCTCTGTTAGATCGGGTAAGCCTTCGAGCATTTTGTTCCTATGTATGCTGCATTCAAACCCTGGCTCGTTCACCGTGTGCTCTCCCTTATGGCACCAGTGGTGCGAATTGAGCCGAACGGTAGCCAAGCCTTGCTACTGTTTGATAATGCCCTTAAAGACTTAGAGGATAACGGTTGGCTCAATTTCGTGCAGAGGTTTGAGGGTTTTAATCTATTTGTTGCACAGCAGTTCGCGTTGACTTTTGATGGCTGTAGGGCCAAAGTAGGCGACATTCGGCTTGAGCTGAATGAGGAGTTCATTAGCTCTGCCACTGGGTTATTAGCCATGGGCCAGTGATGGTTCAAAAACTCTAAAGTGGAGGAGGTGCCATGGCCACTACTGTTCGTCTCACGAAAGGTCACATCCTGTGACAGAGGTATGCCCATTTCCTCACTTAAACCAAGATGGCATGATCTTTTGATGGTGGTTAAACAATTTCTGACCTGTGAGGGTCAATATGGACTAGTTTTTCTTTATCACCTTCGACTGTTAATGAATTTTATGGGGTATCCATTGAATATGCCTTTTTATTTCCAGCGAAGCCTTTATAAAATGGCTAAGAGGTTTAAAAGAGAAAAGGACGATAGTAGCTTGTTCCACCATGGCCTAATCAGACTCATTGTTGTTCATCACTTAAATCTTCATGGTGATAGCTATCAAGATTTTATCTCTCAAAATGGTTTTGCTGATGCAGGGCTCGTCCAAGTTGACAAGCCTATGGTTAGTGAAACCAAGGTCGGGCCACCCGTGCCCTTCCATGTCCTACTTCCCTCTCCTAAACCCTCAGTCGACCCTGATATTGACTTACCCGACGTTATAACTGAGAAGGTTGAGGCTATAAAAAAGCCTGTGAGAAAAAAGTTCAAGGGAAACCCTACTATTGATGGAAAAGGTAAAAAGAATGCTCGACTTATATCGAGACTAGATAGGAATAATCCTAAACCTATTGCTGAGCAGAAGCCCATAGTCCTCAGTGAGGATTCTGACTCTGACATTGAACGCTTCCTAGCTAGTGAGTACCCTTACTCCCAAGGTCTATGCTCTGAGCCACCCTATGACTTCATTTCTAATCTATCCCCTTCCCTAAGGAACAATCCTAGCTACCCTGGGATCAAGCTACCTAACGAAACCCTCGGAAATTTAACCAAACCCTCACCTGCATTTTCGAAGCCCCGACAGTCGTCATGTGACCAATGTGATGTATAATTGGAACGATACTATATAGACGTTCCCTTACTTCAATCGAAAATCAAAGCATTGGAAAACCAAGTTACAGTATTGACAAGCCACAGGGACAAGCTTCAAGCAAATGATAGGAAGCAGAAAACCAATGGTTCCATTGTTTTTAGGAATGTTGAATCGGCTACAACCATTGTCAATTCCAAAATGTCATGATCAAGATGTCTACTCATCATCTAGGTATGAATTTAGGTATCAATTTCGTTTTGTGAATTGCTAGCATTAATATAATGATTCGAGTTTGGTTTGCAAATAGCTCTGTCTATTGTTCGAAATGACTCTGTTATGGCCATATCAAAAATGGTTATGTTGTTCATCCTGTACATTGCTTTCGTGTTGCTAAAATTAAACGAGGTTATGATTTGGTTAAATGATTTGGTTGTGCCCAGTTTAGCAATGGTTTGGTTTTCATTGGTTTTGATTCGTTTGTTTGTAGTTGTGTGATCAATGGTGTTTACTTGGATTTTGTTTGACCTATACAGAGGACTTTCATGCTAAAATTAGAGCACGATCATGTTTTGATTTGGCATGATTTCGTTATGGTTGAATTATATTTGCTCTCATTTAGTTTGTATGCTGTGATTTTGGAACGACTTCATGAGTTTGAATCGATGTGATGTAATCTTCTAAATCAGGAATACAACTCTGATCGACTCTGATTTGGAAAGAACGACTCTGTTTTGTATGGAAATGATATTCTCATTTAATCCTGTGCAAAAGATATCTATGCCCGAATCATGGAACGGTTTTGATTTACAATGACTATGTTAAACTCCAACTGTTCGATTTGCTCTTGTCTTGATTGGATTGTTGTGTATCTTCAGTTAGTACGATTGATCTTATGAGTGGGATTCATATCAAAAATAGACTTAATACTACTCTGTTTGATTTTAATGTTCAAAATGAGTTGGTTAAACCCAGATTGACATATGTTATCTCTGTCAAATTCGGTCAATAGTTCGTTTTGAAATAAATTCTAGTAATATTTTCGTTGAATATCAATCGATTTTGTCTGCCCCAATTAGCAATAACAAATGATTGGACAACTCTTACACACCTTGTTATCAACTGATTGATCCTGTTATGATTTCATTTACACACCAGTTTTGATTTGATTCGTTAATGCCATGGATCGTTGGCTTATGTTAATATAGTTACATTGAATTGAAAATGATCTTGTTGTTTTTGTATGGATTCGATCGTGTTTCCTGTTGATAAGGCAGCATAAACGATTACCTATGATTTGTTTAACTGTATCGATTTCAATTTGATATGAAACGATTTCATTACTATTTGATACGATTTTGTATACCCGAATTGGCAACGAATTGAACAGGGCGTACTCATCTCTGTTATCATTGGGTTGAATATGATTTAGTGTTTTCAATTTAGATGCAAGTGTTGACTTGAATGAGGCTTTTTAGCAATAAAATATCTTTTGATAGTTTGAATGTATTTTCAAAGATTTTAATTGATTTTAATGTTGATTCTGTGTTTGATTTAGACCAGCTACAGAATCGCAAGATTTTGTAGCTAGTCTATAGAATTAGATTTTTTATCATTTTTATCAACAAAATATCCTCCTAACTTGTCCATTTCTGACTCCTTTCAGGTACATCTGAATTGCATTGGGCATGCTGGATAGTCTAGGAGATCTTTGTGTGATTTAGTTTTTATTTTAGGTTCCTAGTTTAATCAAACTTGGGATATTTTCCCAGATTTTATGTAAACAGTTTTCATAACTTACACAGGGATGGTTTACTCTGTGGAAGGTCTTTAAATACTTATTATTTTTTGTAATAAGGAGCATCCTCACTTTTGGGAGAACTAGGCTATGGATTTCTAATACAAACTGAGACAAGAGTTGATGTTATTGCTACAGCTTTTGCTTTCAATATATCAATCTTTTGTTTCAATTTTATGCATGTCGTTTGCAGTTGATTAGTGACTACTTTAGCTATCATAATCTAATGCAGAATGATATGATTTAATTAATGTGTTATCCATATCTGATTTCTTTCATTACTTAAAAATACAACAATTACTTTGTTTCAGTTAATGAATCACAAATTTCTCTTCTTCATTAATTGAATCATTTAGTATAGATCTTTGCATACAGGTTTATCTAACTGTGAAGATTTATAAATCATAAGATTGTTGTAATTTTTATGTCTTGTTTGTCCTCTAATCATATTTGAAGAGCACTGCAGCTTTTGTGTACGAGAAGCTCCTGGATAATTCAGTGTGGGTTTCCTCCCTCCGATCAGCTAAGACAATCATTACACGCAGGACGAACCTGGAGTGTTCCTTCAGGTCAGTTTATTTTTCAGTATTTAATAGGTAGTTTGTTAGTATAATTTAAGTAGTTTAGTTAGATATATGTGTAGTTTAGATTTGTAGTTAAAGTTAGTATATTAGTTGTTTAGTTTAGTTAGTTTTTGTTTTATTTCTTTTTCATAAAATTATAAAATCAACAAAAAATATCGCTCTCTATCTTAGAGCATAATACAAATGAGTTTTTCAGGTTTTCATTCAAATCTATAAATTGTTAATATTGTACATTTTGTGAATAAGATTTATTTCAGTTAGTAGTTAGATGTTTGATTTCTTAGAGTTAGTATAGTATTAGATAGTAGATTGTATATATATATATAGAATAGTTAGATTAGTTAATTAGTTTGTTTTATTTCTTTTTAGTTAGATTAGTTTAGTTTGTTTTAAAAGTTATTTTTAGTTAGAATATTTAGTTTAGAGTAGTTTTCTTTTGTTTGTTTTCTTAGGACCTTAGATCGGCTAACGGAGCCGCTAAACCCGTTAGGTTTGTTCATCCCAAATGGCTTGGGGTATTAGACAACCCCGGACCAGTTCCACTCTTCTAGTTGACAGACGGTCGATTTCGCCCATCAACAAATGGCGCTAGAAGGAGGGCCTGAATTTAATTAATGGCACGAGGCGGTCGCAAGAACCCTCCACCACCTAATTGCTCACCTATAGTGACTAGAAACCATTCAAACAATAATATTCCCCCATCATCTCCTTCCTCTTTTGGAGGAGATTCCTCTGACGAAGGCAATTCGTCTTCTCAGCCTTCCACACCCACTACACCAATGGGAAATCAGAACAACCCTGCTAGACCTTGGCTTGATCAGGATGTCATAGCTGTACCTGGAGCTCAACATCCTTTACCTAAACACTCGTAGAAATGGCTTCCCAAGTTTGATCCTGACTCGAAATAGATAGCTGAAGATCACATTAAAAAGTTTATGTTAGCCATAAGACTCCACAATGTCGAACATGAAGACATTGTCTATAGGTTGTTCCCCTATACTTTCGAGGGAAATGCATCCACATGGTACTTTTCCCAACAACCCCATACCATCGTGTCTTGGGAAAAGTTCGAGTCATGCTTTTTGGAAAAGTTCGGAGACGATAAGCCTCCAGAAGTCCTGGTCATGAACCTTTCTAGCTTAAGAATGAACCCAAAAGAAAAATTTAAATACTTTAATCAAAGATTCTTAACACTTAAAAACCGAATCCCTACGGATTCCATGCCCGCCGAGAATCTTGTAATAGCATACTACACTAAAGCTTTGCATCAAAGTATAGCTATTTGGGTTAAACGATCTAAGAAAGCCACATTGTTAGAAGCCTTCAAGGAGGCCAGCCAGATTGAAAAAGACATACTTAGTCTTAAAGACTCTTCTAGCAACGAAACATAGACTAGTTGTTCTTCCAAAAATAAAATTGAAATCCTCCCCAGACCCACCCAAAGTAAAACACAACCTGAAAGCTCAGATTTAGAAAGCTTGACTAAAGTTGTTCAAAAACTGTCAAATCAAGTTATAGACCTAAAAAGGATGACCGAAGAAGCTTCCTCGAGCAAAGGACCTTACAAGCCCCCATTCCGGAAGCCTTTTCCTACCAACCGACCTAGTCCTACCACCAAAGGCCTTAATCTATAAAGTCTGCAATGCGCCCTTCAAACAATTCTAGAAGCTCAAGATAACTTGATGCCTCCTGAGATTCCTGAGGAGGTAGTTGAACAAGAGACAGTTCAAGAAGAGGAGTCTTCTCCAAACATTTTTGGACACTTCTCGGATAGCATCTTTCAAGCTAACTTCGAGACAGTACATCCCTATAATACCAGGAGTAAGACAGCCAACAAACCTTCTTTCGAAAACACTACAACTTCGCCTCCAAAGAAATCAGCTGAGACTAAATAGAGTAATGTGAACCCCAACTTATATTATGATGTAGATGAACATCTTAAAAAGTTGCAAGCTAACATTTATGTTTATGAGTTATTGAAATTTCCATTTCTGCTACAAAAAATGTTACAAAATATTTCAAAGAATGGAAAAAATGGTAATTCAAGTGGTAACAAGGTTGTGCAAAACAAAGTTCTTCAGAAGACTTCCACTAAAAACAATCCTGATCCTCAAGACAAAGGAAGCCTTCCTGTAAGTAATGTAAATAATGTAAATAATGTAGATAAAGTAGCCTTAGAAACTACGAGTAAAAAGCCTCAAGCTACCACTCTTAGTACTCGCAAAAACGTACCTCCATTTTTATTAACTTTTGAAATCTTTAATAGAAACGTGCATAATTGTATGGTAGACTCAGGGGCATCATCCAATGTGATGCCATGGTCTGTATGCCAAAAGATTAATGCCGAAGTCAAACCCTCTACTTTAAAAATCATACAACTTGATCGGACAAATGTTAAAGTTATAGGAGAACTAAAAAAAGTGCTTATTAGATTATCGTCTAACCCTAAGGTTCATCAAGTTATTGATATAATTGTTGTGGATATTCCAGAAGTGTATGGTCTATTTTTAATAAGGGACTGGTCGGAGCAGCTACACGTATATTTCGTGACAGACTGGTCTCATTTATGGCTTCTAGAGAATGGCAAGCCCAACAAGATAAAGGTGAATCGTGAACGCTACCTTAAGTTCACGGTCATAGATTTGAACGATCCTAACAAACTATTTACACCGTCTGCTGAGTCACCCGAAGTACAAGGGATGGACACCTTCTTCGGAAATTTCATGGCCGAGGCTTCACCTATCACCAATCCAGAACAACAGTCTGAGATTGTAGCATATGTCCAACCAACAGCTTCTATGCAACAGTCTCATGTACCCGATGGGAATCAAATTTGGTCTCTTTATTTTGACGGGTCTAAGTCCAAAGAAGGAGCTGGTGCAGGTTGCGTTATTATCGATTCGGCAGGTAACAAAACATTGATTGCATGTAGGTTGGAATTTGAATGTACTAATAATACTGCAGAATATGAGGCTTCACTGCAAGGTCTTAGAAAATCCCTAGATATGAACATTCAAAATTTGACCGTCTTTGGTGACTCTGAAACAATAGTTAGACAGGTAAGAGATCTTGTCCATTGTCTGTCTCCACATCTAAAAAGCTACCAGTTAGAGGTATGGAATTCAATGAATAAATTTTCTTCTTTCAATATAAATTCCATTCCTAGATTGAATAATTCTGAAGTAGATCTATTAGATAACGTATCTTCTAAACTCTTCCCTACAGAAGGCTTGTCCCCGGATGCATTCTCCGTCGAGCTATTGTTCCGGCCATCTGTTCCCGACAACATTACAAACTGGAGAGTCTTTGACGACGACCAACAAATCATTAAATTTCTGCACATGGAAGAAACCTTTCAAGGCGCGGTGATAGATGAACGCACACACAATGACAATTTGCATGATTTTACGGTAATACCTGATCCAAAAACTCCTCAAACTTTATCGGACATAGTAAATTCGATACCCAAATCTGTAGTTAGATTAGAGAAGTTTTATGATTTTGAAGATAAATTTGAAAATACGGTCAACTGTAAAACCAATAGTTCCTCATTATCATATGAAAAAGTAAACTTAGGAACAAAGGACAATCTGCAGTGCATTAACCTAGGCTTGGGGTGTTCTCAACAAGAAAAAGATGCATTTATTAAATTATTTAAAGAATTTAAATATGTCTTTGCATGGATGTATGATGACCTTAAAACTTTCGACCCTAACATCATACAACATGTTATTCCTATGAAACCCCAGACCTTGCCCTTCCAACAAAAAATGAGAAAAATGCACCCTAAGCTGGAACCGACCATTCAAAAAGAATTGAATAAGATCCTAAATGCTAAGATTATTTTCCCTGTTAGGAACACTCAATGGGTTTCTAACCTTGTCCCAGTCCGGAAGAAAAGTGGGGAAATTCAACTCTGTGTCAATTTCCGAAACCTTAATAGAGCATCTGATAAAGACAACTATCCTGTCGCACCCATGGAACAGATCCTTCAACAGGTATCTGGTTCTGAGAGGCTATCCTTGCTGGATGGTTTCTCAAGGTACAACCAAGTCCTGATGTCTCCACTAGACCAACTTAAGACTACCTTCTGTACCCCGTGGGGCACTTATGCTTATTGAAAAATGCCCTTTGGATTGATTAATGCTGGTGCCACTTTTCAGAGAGCGATGGACATCGCTTTTCGAGGCTTAATCAATCAGTCTGTTGTAGTTTACTTAGATGATGTGACTGTATTTTCTAAAAACAAAAACGATCATCTAGCTCACTTACAAGCCGTTCTACAACGATGTCGTAAATATGGCATCTCCTTGAACCCTAAAAAATCCATCTTTGCAGTAGAACAGGGTAAACTCTTGGGCTTTATTGTGTCGAGCGAAGGGACGATTATTGACCCTGAAAGGACA
Source organism: Picea sitchensis (assembly GCA_010110895.2). Classification (NCBI taxonomy): domain Eukaryota; kingdom Viridiplantae; phylum Streptophyta; class Pinopsida; order Pinales; family Pinaceae; genus Picea; species Picea sitchensis. Next base: position 9,339 of record SNQJ01S0209716.1, read on the forward strand.
CAAGTTATTGCGAAACTTTCCCCTCCTACATCCAAGAAGTCTATGCAGTCTTTCTTAGGCCAAATCAACTTCGTGAGAAGATTCATCCCCAGCTTCTCTGAAATGGTCAAGCCTTTACAAAATCTAATAAAGAAAGACACCCAATATCACTGGGGACCCCTAGAAAATCAAGATTTTAATGCAATAAAGAAGGCCATAATAGATGCTCTGTCTCTCATGAGCCCAGACTTTTTCTCAAGACTTTACACTCTACACTTTTGCTTCTGATTGTTCCTATGTTGTCGTCCTAACCCAAAAGAATCCCAAGAATAATGAAGTACCCATTGCCTTTATGAGCTCCGCTTTCAAAGGCACTGAACTTAATTACCCAGCGGTAGATTGGTAAGCTTACATTGTTTTTAAAGCAGTCAAGCACTTCCGGTCCTATCTTTTGAAGTCTAGGATGAAAGTCATTGTCCCTTACCCAGCCGTCAGGAACCCATTAGTGCAGAAGGAACTGGGAGAAAAAGGGCTAACTGGGTCACCTCCTTGCAGGAGTATGACATAGAAATCACCCCAAATAAGATAGTGAGAGGCCAAGGGTTATGCAAGTTAGCTACTGATTCAGTAGCAGGACAGCAAGAAGAAAGTGATACGTCAAACCTAGGACAACACGATCAAAGTCTAATCTGTTGCGCACAAAACCCTGTTAGTCCTTGGTATGACGACATAAGATTCTGTCTTGAACATGGGTCATCCCCCCGTCACCTAGACCCTGCTAAAAGAAGAGCGTTGAGACTAAAGTCTGCCTCCTTCCATCTGTTTAATGGTATCTTGTTTCTTCAAAGTTTTGACGGCGTATTGATGCGTTGTCTTGAAAAAGACGAAGCAGAAAAAGTCTTGTTAGAATTGCATGCGGGAGAAGTTGGTGGTCATTTTGGTGGTGACACCACTGCCCATAAGGTTTTAAGACCTGGTTATTACTGGCCCACGCTTTTTAGAGACGCACATGCCTTGTGTCGTAAATGTATCATTTGTCAGAAAGCATCAGGGCGGTTACAAAAACCAGCCTTTCCTTTGCAGCCTGTTTCAGTGGATTCTCCTTTTCAGTAGTGGGGCCTTGATATCATAGGTCCAATCAACCCCCCATCTTCACAACAACACAATTTTATTGTGACAGCCACAGATTACTTTACCCGGTGGTCTGAAGCTGCTGCGTTAAGAACTGTCAACACTAGTCAGGTAGTTGCCTTTCTGAATTCGAATATTATCACTCGTTTTGGTATCCCTGACTGTTTAGTATTCGATAATGCTTCTTAATTTTCTTCTCTTGAGATGAGCGAGTTCACTTTGGAAAAAGGAGTTAAATTGAAGTATTTTACTAGCTATTACCCCTAGGGCAACGAATTGGCAGAATCAACAAACAACAACTTCATTAAAATCATCAAGAGAACGGTGGTTGAAAATCACAAAAATTGGCATAATGCACTGTTGAACGCGTTGTGGACTGATAGGGTAATGCCAAAATATGCTATAGGAAACTCCCCCTTTTTTCTATTTTATGGCAGAGAAGCAATTCTGCCACCTCATATTCTTCTTCCTTCACTTCAGTTGTCACAGAAAGTCCAAGAAGAGGATTGTCCCCCTTTAGAAAACCGAATTAATGCTTTGATGAAGCTAGAAGAGGTAAGAGCCCAAGCTAAACATAAGTTAGATCAGCATCAACTATTGGTTAAAAGTTGGTTCGATTCTAATTCTGCTTCTGATAGAAATTTCGAAGTGGGCGACCTCGTCTTGAAGTGGGAAAAACCACATGAGGGAAAGGGAGAGCACACGAAATTTCAAAATTTATGGCTTGGACCATTTTTAATTACTGAAAAGTTAGGTCCCAGTTATTTTCGATTGTAGAATCTTGAGGGGCAGCCTGACACCTACCCAATGAATGAGCAAGCCTTGAAAAGATACTTTGCTTGACAACAACCCTTGTATATTATGTACATATTTTTCTTCTGTTTGCTTTTTCGTTTGCTTTTTGATTTTTGCTTTTTCCTTTGAATTTATCAGCTTATGTTTTTTGAAGTACACCTACCTGTATACCGAGCTATTCAGACAAATAAAAAACAAAATTCCTTCGCTGAAATAACTACTAAGAAAATTGTATAAACATCAATGGTATATTTCTGAAATTTATATCTGTGTTGGCAAAAGTCTGTTGTTTGAAAGAATATGAATGATCTCGTTCTCTTAGTAAAGCTTTTCATGATCATCTATTATCTTTTTACGCTGTCCCTATTCCTTCAGGGAATGACTCAGAAGATGTCTCCCTGCCTTAGGAAGTTGTTTTTGTAAATAAAACATCTCTAGATTTTAATAAAGGACAGTTCTAAAAAATTCTGATGAGGTTTGAAAAAATATGTTAAAATATCATAATTTTGAGCATCACCCTGCTCGATCATACATCTTTAAAAATTAAAACATAAAAGAGTTGTGGGAAGTTCTTGTAAACCCGTCGGGATGCTGAACAGGTATGCTAGCAGTGGGTAAATGCATGCATGGCGCCAAGACAACTTCGCCGGGGTACTGAACAGGCTCGCTGGTAGCGAAGCAATGTCAGGTATATGAAAATTTGCAAAATAAGAAACCTCTTAATGTCCTTTATTCTGATCTAGAACTTATTAGCAGGATACATATGTTAGAGTGGGTTAAATGCCAACCCTGCCGAGGCTATGGACGCTTGCTGGCAACAGTGGCTCTGTCAATAGTATTGGAGATTTTATCTTTAATGTCGTGACTCACTGGTCTTAGGGCTGTTATCTATTTTCATCTTTTAAAACACTGCTGGAATAGTTGATTAATGATGATGTTTATATGATTTTCTGGATGTTGTTTTTGAGTTCGAATTATCTTTGTTGTCCTAATCTGAATTTGTTCCTTTTGGCAGAGATAACTGCTTCTACCAGTGTGTCGCCATTGTTGGCAGCCAATTCACATTTTTTTTACTGTCTTACAAGCTGCCTACACCAATGTTTTGAAAACATTAATTTTTCATCGCAATTCTCAAATTAATGACGCTTTTATTTTTGTGATATTTGCACACTTACCTTCGTTTTTGTTTTCATGACTGTAAGCATGAAAACATGGTCTATCGAAGTTGCATTAATCATTATTGAATTGTCGTTATCCTTCTTGTTGACATGCCAATTACGTTTACAAGTTACTTATCATTATGCAGTTGGCAAAAACTTTTTGATATGTACTCATTGGACATTCTTTGATTGATTATGTATTTTCGTTTCATGATTAATTGAGGTTGTGATGCATTGGTAATTGGATTTATATGTTCTTTAATTTGATCTACTTGACCATTGGTTTTATAAAAATACATAGGTATTATGGTTAAATCTTTGATATATATATTTTAATATGACACCTATGTTCGTGTTTTCAAAACCATTGGCATGTTGATTATATGAAGAAGAATTGGTATTATGGTTTAAGCCCTTGGTGTGAATCGCATGTCGCATGGTTAAACACTTGGTATTGATTTTGATTTATTTGTTTGGTTTTGAGACTATAGCTATGGATTGCGCGCATGGTATATCCACTTACCAAAGGTTTCAATTGATCGATTTAAATGGCATAACACATGTGCATTGGGATTTGTATGCTTGAAAGCGTCGACGGTTGTACCATTGGTAATGACTATTATGCATGGCCAGCAAATAGCTCCACCACCTTTGCACGATGTCATTAATTGTTGCTCCTATCCCTGTTGCACCTCTGTTAGCTCGGGTAAGCCTTCGGGCATTTTGTTCCTGTGTATGCTGCATTAAAACCCTGACTCGTTCACCGTGTGCTCTCCCTTATGGCACCAGTGGTGCGAATTGAACTGAACGGTAGCCAAGCCTTACTACTGTTTGATAATGCCCGGAAAGACTTAGAGGATAACGATTGGCTCAAGTTCGTGCAGAGGTTTGAGGGTTTTAATCTATTTGTTGCACAGCAGTTCACCTTGACTTTTGATGGTTGTAGGGCCAAAATAGGAAACATTCGGCTTGAGCTGAATGAGGAGTTCATTAGCTCTGCCACCGGGTTATTAGCCATGGGCCAATGATGGTTCAAAAACTCTAAAGTGGAGGAGGTGCCATGGCAACTACTGTTCGTCTCACGAAAGGTCACATCCTGTGACAGAGGTATGCCCATTTCCTCGCTTAAACCAAGATGGCATGATATTTTGATGGTGGTTAAACAATTCGTGACCTGTGAGGGTCGATATGGACTAGTTTTTCTTTATCAACTTCGACTATTAATGAATTTTATGGGGTATCCATTGAATATGCCTTTTTATTTCCAGTGAAGCCTTTATAAAATGGCTAAGAGGTTTAAAAGAGAAAAGGTTGATAGTAGTTGTTCCACCACAGCCTAATCAGACTCATCGTTGTTCATCACTTAAATCTTCACGGTGATAGTTGGCAAGCTTTTATCTCTCGAAATGGTTTTGCTAATGCAGGGCCCATCCAAGTTGACAAGCCTATGGTTAGTGAAACCAAGGTCAGGCCACCCGTGCCCTTCCATGTCCTACTTCCCTCTCCTAAACCCTCGGTCGACCCTCATATTGACTTACCTGACATTATAACTGAGAAGGTTGAGGCTATAAAAAAGCCTGTGAGCAAAAAGGTCAAGGGAAACCCTACTGTTGATGGCAAAGGTAAAAAGAATGCTCGACTTATATCGAGACTGGCTAGGAATAAGCCTAAACCTATTGCTGAGTAGAAGCCCATAGTCCTCAGTGAGGATTCTGACTCTGACATCGAATGCTTCCTAGCTAGTGAGTACCCTTACTCCCAAGGTCTATGCTCTGAGCCACCCTATGACCTCATTTCTAATCTACCCCTTTTCCTAAGGAACAATCCTAGCTACCCTGGGATCAAGGTACCTAATGAAACCCTCGGCAATTTAACCAAACACTCACCTACATTTTCGAAGCTCCGACAATCATCATGTGACCAATGTGATTTATGGTTGGAACGATACTATATAGACATTCCCTTACTTCAATTGAAAATCAAAGCGTTGGAAAACCAAGTTACAGTATTGACAAGCCACAGGGACAAGCTTCAAGAAAATGATAGGAAGTAGAAAACAACTGGTTCCATTGTTTTTAGGAATTTTGAATCGGCTACAGCCGTCATCAATTCCAAAATTTCATGATCAAGCTGTCTGCTCATCATCCAAGTATGAATTTAGGTATCAATTTCGTTTTGTGAATTGCTAGCATTAATATAATGATTCGAGTTTGGTTTGCAAATAGCTCTGTCTATTGTTCGAAATGACTCTATTATGGCCATATCGAAAATGGTTATGTTGTTCATCCTCTACATTGCTTTCGTGTTGCTAAAATTAAACAAGGTTATGATTTGGTTAAATGATTTGGTCGTGCCCAATTTAGCAATGGTTTGGTTTTCATTGGTTTTGATTCGTTTGTCTGTTGTTGTGTGATCAATGGTGTTTACTTGGAGTTTTTTTTTACCTGTACAAAGGACTTTCATGCTAAAATTAGAGCACGATCATGTTTTGATTTGGAATGTTCTCATTATGGTTGAATTATATACACTCTCATTTAGTTTGTATGCTGTGATTTTCAAACAACTTCGTGAGTTTGAATCGATGTGATGTAATCTTCTAAATCAGGAATACAACTCTGATCGACTCTAATTTGGAAAGAATGACTCTATTTTGTATGGAAATGATATTCTCATTTAAGCCTGTGCAAAATATATCTACGCTTGAATCATGGAACAGTTTTGATTTACAACGACTATGTTAAACTCCAACTGTTCGATTTGCTCTTGTCTTTATTGGATTGTTGTGTATCTTCAGTTAGTACGATTGATCTTATGAGTGGGATTCATATAAAAAATAGACTTAATACTGCTCTGTTTGATTTTAATGTTCAAAACAAGCTGGTTAAACCTAGATCGGCATATGTTATCTCTGTCAAATTCGGTCAATAGTTCATTTTGAAATAAATTCTAGTAATATTTTCGTTGAATATCAATCAATTTTGTTTGCCCCAATTAGCAATAACAAATGATTGGACAACTCTTACACACCCTGTTATCAACTGAATTATCCTGTTATGATTTCATTTACACACCAGTTTTGATTTGATTCGTTAATGGCATGGATCGTTGGCTTATGTTAATACAGTTACATCGAATTGAAAATGATCTTGTTGTTTTCGTATGGATTCGATCGTGTTTCCTATTGATAAGGCAACATAAACGATTACCTATGATTTGTTTAACTGTATCGATTTCAATTTGATATGAAACGATTTCATTACTATTTGATACGATTTTGTATACCCGAATTGGCAACAAATTAAACAGGGCATACTCATCTCTGTTATCATTGGGTTGAATACGATTTAGTGTTTTCAATTTACATGCAAGTATTGACTTGAATGAGGCTTTTTAGCAATAAAATATCTTTTGATAGTTTGAATGTATTTTCAAAGATTTTAATTGATTTTAATGTCGATTCTGTGTCTAATTTAGACCAGCTATAGAATCGCAAGATTCTGTAGCTAGTCTATAGAATTAGATTTTTTATCATTTTTATCAACAAAATATCCTCCTAACTTGTCCATTTCTGACTCCTTTCAGGTACATCCGAATTGCATTGGGCATGCTGGACAGTCTAGGGGATCTTTGTGTGATTTAGTTTTTATTTTAGGTT
>SNQJ01S0209719.1:0-16024 GCA_010110895.2 Picea sitchensis
CCCCACCCTCCTAAAGCTTTTGGGAGGACCAAGGATCACCATTTATCCCAAGGGATAACAACTTTGTCTTGGACCCCCTCCCACAAGAATTTTGAACACAACTTTCTAATCTTTTCCAAAATACCTTTGGGGATCCATGCTAAGGAAATTCAATAGACAAGTATAACCTCTAGAACCGATTTAACCAAAACCAGTCTTCCTACTTGAGAGAACCATTTAAAGCTAGAGATATTTAGTCTTTTGTCCATCTTAGCTAACAGCCACATCCAATCCACCTTCTTATAGCTATTTGGTTTATGACGAAAACCCAAATATTTCAAACTAGCGTCCAACCCTTTTATCTCAAACGGGAAGAAATTCCTATACTTCTCTACCTATTCTTAATCCATATTCTGGGTAATTATCATGGACTTCCCCCCATTGATCACCATTCCAGTAGCTAGGCTGAAAAGATCCAAAATGTCATGAAGCTTTCTTGCATCCTTGTTAGGGACCTGACCTACCCAACCCCTCAAGTGGGTGGAATACTATATTTCCATGTAATAAAGGTCAATATTAATAAGGCCTAGCAATAAGGAGGAATAAGTCAAATGTAAGAACACCTAATAGAAGCTTCCACTTCTAGAATGATCTTCCTCTAGATTGTTCTTTTTGATAGATAGATTTAGTATAAATAAGAGTAGAGGGTATGAGAAGTTTTGTCTTGGAAAATTATTGTAATAGAGCTCTGCTCTGCTGGAGGTTTCCCCCTCGAAGAGGCAAGTGAACATTGTTTCCTATCAATAAAGGTATAATTTTGGTGTTGTGGTTTCATATAATTTGTTGTTTCATTGTTATCTCTGCAATATTTCCATATTTTGTTGTTATATTGGTATTATTCTCTGCATTATTTCTCTATTCTGCTAATATAATAGATCTGGTACCTTACAAGTGGTATCAAAGCACTTTCCTCGATAGAAATTTGTGGGTTAATTTTTTTTCAGGGTAGAGACGTATTCGACGTTTTAAAGCTACAAAGATTTGTTGTTACGCGCATAAACCCGCGGTTGGGGAGTAATACACACAGGAAATACAATAGGTACTCAAGTGCACATATGTTGGCCACCCTTGTAACCCATGTTGGTACCCCTTCGAGTGGTAGTGCATCAGACAACACCTGTATACAGATCGACCTAGATCTCCTGAATCCCTTCGTAGATAAACCGATTGGCCGACTGACTGCTATAGTGCCACTGAGAACAACACCCGGGAAGATACTCTCTATTACCTGGGTAGTCAGGTAGTATGACTGAGTGAACGGTCTAGCCTCCTTAGTTGGTGCCTTGAGATATTGGGTCATGTACTACTATTGGACCCTGCACGTATATCAAAGAACTATAGCACAGGGCAAACCCTTGTTTGTAGAAACCTTGAATACCCTAGCCCTTGGGATGGAAACAAAAATAGAACAAACAATATTTATTGCTGCACAACTGTGCCTTCTGCATTCTCGTTGTGAAATTACTACACATTTATTCATGTTAAGCATTTGGACATTTCGTCACTGCAATATTATTCAGGTTGGAGTATAACTCTGCAGGAGTAAAAAGAAAAAGAGTATAGTGGTCCCGTCGACACACTTATTTGGGATTTCATTGTGGGATTAACTAACTCAGGCAATAAGTCAGTATTCATGGTGGTAGTTGATCGTCTTTCCAAGTATGCTCATTTATGTGCTCTTCAACATCCATTTACTACATCCATTGTGGCTCAACTTTTCATGGATCATATATTCAAGCTTCATGGCATGCCTCATTCCATTGTTTCTAATTGAGATGCAACTTTCACAAACAATTTTTGGAATGAACTGTTCAGTCTACAGGGCACCAAATTGCATGTCAGCATCTCCTATCATCCCCAAACTAATGGTCAAACTAAAGTTGTCAACAAGTGTTTGGAGACTTATTTGAGGTGTTTTACCTCTGAAAGAAAAAATCAATGGGCTCAATGGTTACCATTAGTTGAATGGTTGTACAACACTTCTTACCATACCGCTACTCGCATGACTCCTTTTGAAGCAGTATATGGACAAAAGCCACCTTATGTTCTCTCCTACATGCCAGGTGTCTCGAAAGTTCAGGCGGTTGACCAAACACTTACAGTTCGAGAAGCTATTCTCCGTAGACTCAAAGAGAATTCGGTCATGGATCATAATCACATGAAGCAACAAGCCGGTCAAGGTCCCTCATAATGCCAATTTGTTGAAGGCGATCATGTATTTCTTCAACTACAACCTTATAAACAAACTTTACTCAAGGCCGAACATTGTCAGAAACTGGCGCCCAAATTTTATGGTCCTTATACAGTTCTCAAGCACATGGAACAAGTGGCCTATCACTTAGTTTTTCCTATTTCTTCTAATCGCCATCATGTTTTTCATGTCTCATGCTTAAAGAAGGTGATTGGAACTAAGTGCCAAACTCAAACCAACCTTCCCAAATTGGATGGAGAAGGATTCATCTGGTTGCATCCACAAGCATTTTTGGACTAGTGTGAGCGTCGTCTTTGTCAACGCACCATCAAGGAAGTGTTAGTATAGTGGAAAGATACAACTCCCACAGATGCCACCTGGGAGCCAGCTAACATTCTGGAGCAATTTCCTCGTATCAAGCCTTGAGGACAAGGTTGATTTTAAGGGGGAGGGCATGTTAGTGACCTAACCTACCTAACCCCTCAAGTGGGTAGAATAATATATTTCCATGTATTAAAGGTCAATATTAATGAGGCCTAGCAATAAGAAGGAATAAGTCAAATGTAAGAAGACCTAATAGAAGCTTCCGCTTCTAGAAGGATCTTCCTTTGGATTGTTCTTTTGGATAGATGGATTTAGTATAAATAAGAGTAGAGGGTATGAGAAGTTTTGTCTTGGAAAATTATTGTAATAGAGCTCTGCTCTATTGGAGGTTTCCCCCTCGAAGAGGCAAGTGAACATTCTTCCCTATAAATAAAGGTATAATTATGGTGTTCTGGTTCCATATAATTTGTTGTTTCGTTGTTATCTCTCCAATATTTTCGTATTTTGTTGCTATATCGATATTATTCTCTGCATTACTTCTCTATTATGCTAATAAAATAGATTTGGTACCTTACAATCCCTTCTTCATCCATTACAAAAAATAATAACATCGTCAACAAATAGTATGTGAGTGACTCTAAGGGTGGGAGATATAGCAATATAGCTCTGATCCTACAGGTTGGGTCACTCAAATGGAACATTATTTTTCTCTCCATGGTATGACTGATGAGTTGGCCAAACTTCGCTATATTGTCCTTTATCTAGATCATGAATGATGGCAATGGTGGCAATGGCGTAAAAATTCACGTCAGGGGTATATTGCCTGGACCCAGTTTGTTGCAGAGCTCTATGACCGTTTTGACACTGATACCCACTATCTCGGTCGTTTGACCAAGTTGAAACAGTCAGGCACAGTGCAAGACTTTATAACTTCTTTTGAGCATTTGGCCTTTCGAACTGAGGGTATGTCATATACTTTCTTCGGTGAATGCTTTATCAATGACCTTAAGGATGAAATTTGATCCTAGGTTCTCATTGCCCGCCCTCAGACTTGGTTGGAAGCTATTAAACATGCTAAAGAGGCCCAACAAGTTGTTTTTTCCTAGAACAAAAAAACCTCTTTTGTTCCTCACCCTCGACCCACTAATCCTAACCCCCTTGTCACTCCCCTCGAGGTCCATAAATTAACTAGGGATTAAATGGTTGAACACCAACTGAAGGGTCTTTGCTATAACTGTGATGAAAAATATTTTCTGGGGCACAAGTGTAAGGAACAAAAAACATTTATGGCCATTTCTTAATATGTTCCCGATGAATTTGTGACAGTTCCACTTGTTGAAGAGCCCTCCCTTCCCGATGCTATCCAGGAGCCCGCTGACCCACCTGAAGTTGAACCACTCATTTCCTTGCATTCCCTCACTGGCTTCTCTACTCTACAAACCCTCAAGCTCATTGACTATATTAAGAATATGAAGGTCATAATCCTTGTTGACAGTTGTAGCACCAACAATTCTATTCATCGCCGCATTGCCCAGGAAACCAATTGTTATATTCGTGCTGTCAATAATTTTCAAATCATGATAGCCAATGGTGGGTCCATGAAATGTCGTGGGCGTTGTGAAAATGTATGTCTTCAAATTGGACATTACCACCTGAAATCTCATATGTTTTCCATTGAAATGGGCAGTTATGACATTGTGCTAGGTGTTGAATGGTTACACACTTTGGGTCCCATTCTTATCGATTTTAAGGAATTAACCATGCAATTCCAATAGGAGGGACAAAGGTATCACTTCCAAGGTCTCACAGCTGGTTCTCCTCAGATGATCAGTTCCCATCGCATGGAAAAGCTCCTCAGGAAATTCCACTCCATTATTATTGCTCAACTCCATTATATTCACGTCGTTGTGACACCCTCTATGCATCCTGACCTCCAAGCTATCCTCTTCAAACACTAAGTTGTTTTTTCCACTCCTCAAGGACTTATGCCTACTCGTGGTGTTCATGATCATTCCATACCCCTTGTTCATGATATTCTTCCTCCCAATGTTCACCCTTATCGTCATCCCTTTGCCCAAAAGAATGAAATTGAGAAAATAGTGCAGGAATTGCTACATGCAGGTGTTATACGCCCTAGTACCAACCCTTATTCTTCTCTTGTGGTCATGGTACTTAAGAAAGAAGGAAATTGGCGCATGTGTCCTGACTTTCGTGCCCTCAATAAACTCACCATCAAGGACAAGTTCCCCATTCCTTTCATTGATGATCTCTTGGATGAGTTCAATGGTGCTCAGTGTTTCACTAAACTTGATCTGTGTTTTGGCTACCACTAAATACGTATGCAAGACGCTGACATCCCCATGAAGACCTTTCGAAATCATGAGGGTCACTATGAGTTCTTGGTCATTTCCTTTGGCCTGTGTAATGCCCCCTCCACCTTCCAAATACTCATGAATCATGTCTTTCTTCCTTTTTCTCCATCATTTTGTCTTAGTTTTCTTTGAATATATACTCATATATAGTAAAACTTGGCAATCCCATCTTGCCCATGTGGATCAAGTTCTTCATCTACTCTCTCAGCATCAACTTTTCATCAAACACTCTAAATGTGCCTTTGGCGCCTCATAAGTCGAGTACTTGGATCATATTGTTCTCAAGGTTGGTGTTCGGCTGGATCCTAAGAAGATTGAAGCAATGCAGGATTGGCCTCACCCGAAGACTATAAAAATATTGCTTGGTTTTCTCGATTTAACAGGCTATTATCAGAAGTTTGTTCAGAAATATGGAAATATTGCGGCACTTTTCATTGCTCTACTTAAAAAGAATTCTTTCACTTGGACTCTCGTAGATGATTTGGCCTTTCAAGCATTGAAGGCGGCTATGTGCACTACTCCGGTCTTGGCCCTTCCTAATTTCACAAAGACCTTTGTCCTAGAATGAGATGCCTCCGGGAGAGGAATTGGAGTAGTCCTTATGCAAGAGGGCAAACCTTTGAACTTTAGCAACAAACAATTGTCAGAACGCCATTTGGGCCAATCAATCTATGAAAAGGAAATGTTGGTTATTCTACATGCAGTGGATCTATGACGCCCTTATCTCTTGGGGAAATGATTCCAAATTAAGACAGATCATCAAAGCCTCAAGTATTTTCTGGAGCAACGACCTTCCTCTCCAGAGCAACAAAAATGGGTAACTAAGTTTTTTGGATATGATTATGAGATCATTTACAATAAAGGTAAATAAAATGTGGTTACTGACACTCTTTCTCAAAAATATGAAGATGAAGGGTCCCTATTCTCCCTCTCCTTCATTGTACCATATTGGCTCCAAGCTCTTTGCCAGGAATGGCTACAAGATCCTAAAATTTCCCATCTAATCCAACAATTGCAAGACAATTCTCCAGTTTCCCCCGATTACTCTTGGAAAAACGATGAGCTTCGCTACAAAGGCCATTTGTATTTAAGTAAACAGTCCAACTTAAATCCACAGTGCTTTTTGAGCATCATGCTACTCCCACAGCTAGGCACTCAGGGTTTACCAAAACCTATGACAGGGTCAAACGTCCTTTTTTCTGGGATGGTATGAAAAAGGACGTTCACACTTTTGTGGCAGAATGTGATGTTTGTCAATGTAACAAGGGAGAAACAATCAAAGCCCCTAACACACTCCAACCACTTCTGATTCCACCTGCTATTTGGAGGGACATCTCTATGGATTTCATTATGGGATTAGCTAAATCAGGCAATAAGTCAGTCATCATGGTGGTAGTTGATCATCTTTCCAAGTATGCTCATTTATGTTCTTTTAAACATCCATTTACTACATCCACTGTTGCTCAACTTTTCATGGATCATATATTCAAGCTTCATGGCATGCCTCACTCCATTGATTCTAATCGAGACCCAACTTTCACCAGCAATTTTTGGCAAGAACTGTTCAGGCTATAGGGCACCCAATTGCATCTCAACACCACCTATCATCCCCAAACTGATGGTCAAATTGAAGTTGTCAACAAGTGTTTGCATAATTATTTGAGGTGTTTTGCCTCTAAATGGAAAAATCAATGGGCTCAATGGTTACCATTAGTTGAATGGTGGTACAACACTTCTTACCATACCGCTACTCGCATGACTCCTTTTGAAGCAGTATATGGACAAAAGCCACCTTATGTTCCTCCTACATTCTAGGTGTCTCGAAGGTTCAGGTGGTTGACCAAACAATTACAGTTCGAGAAGCTATTCTCCGTACCCTCAAAGAGAATTTGGTCATGGCTCATAATCGCATGAAGAAACAAGCCAATCAAGGTCACTTAGAATGCCAATTTGTTGAAGGCGACCATGTATTTCTTTGACTGCAACCTCATAAAAAAAACTTCACTCAAGGCCGAACATTGTTAGAAACTGGTGCCCAATTTTTATGGTCCTTATATAGTTCACAAGCGCATGGGATAGGTGGCTTATCACTTAGCTTTTCCTAGTTCTTCTAATCACTATCATGTTTTTCATGTCTCATGCTTAAAGAAGGTGATTGGAACTAAGTGCCAAAATCAAGCCAACCTTCCCGAGTTGGATGGAGAAGGATTCATCTAGTTGCATCCACAAGCATTTTTGGACCAGTGTGAGCATCGTCTTTGTCAGTGCACCATCAAGGAAGTGTTAGTATAGTGGAAAGATACAACTACCGTAGATGCCACCTGGGATTCATCTAACATTCTGGAGCAATTTCCTCATCTCAAGCCTTGATGACAACGTTGATTTTAAGGGGGAGGGCATGCTAGGGACCTATCCTACGTAACCCCTCAAGTGGGTAGGATAATATATTTCCATGTAATAAAGGTCAATATTAATCAGGCCTAGCAATAAGAAGTAATAAGTCAAATGTAAGAAGACCTAATAGAAGCTTCCGCTTCTAGAAGGATCTTCCTCTAGATTGTTCTTTTGGATAGATAGATTTAGTCTAAATAAGAGTAGAGGGCATGAGAAGTTTTGTCTTGGAAAATTATTGTAATAGAGCTCTGCTCTGCTAGAGGTTGCCACCTTGAAGAGGCAAGTGAACATTGTTTCCTATCAATAAAGGTATAATTATGGTGTTGTGGTTCCATATAATTTGTTGTTTCACTATTATCTCTGCAATATTTCCGTATTTTTTTGCTATATCGATATTATTCTCTGCATTACTTCTCTATTATGCTAATACAATTGATCTGGTACCTTACAATCCCCTCTTGATCCATTACAAAAAATAATAACATCGTCAACAAATAGTACACGAGTGACTCTAAGGGTGGGAGATATAGCAATATGGCTCTGATCCTACCAGTTAGGTCACTCAAATGGAAGATTAATTTTCTCTCCATGGTATTACTGATGAGTTGGCCAAACTTCGCTATGTTGTCCTTTATCTAGATCCTGAATGATGGCAATGGTGGCAATGGCATAAAAATTCACATTAGGGGTATATTGCCTGGACCCAGTTTGTTGCAGAGCTCTATGACCGTTTTGACACAGATACCCACTATGTTGGTCGTTTGACCAAGTTGAAACAGTTAGGAAAAGTGGAAGACTTTATAACTGCTTTTGAGCATTTGGCCTTTCAAACCAAGGGTATGTCTTATGCTTTCTTCGGTGAATGCTTTATCAATGGCCTAAAGGATGAAATTAGATCCTAGGTTCTCATTGCCTACCCTTAGACTTGGTTGGAAGCTATCAAACGTGCTAAAGAGGCCCAACAAGTTGTTTTTTCCCAGAACGAAAAAACCTCTTTTGTTCCTCGCCCTCGACCCACTAATCCTAACCCCCTTGTCACTCCCCTCAAGGTCCATAAATTAACTAGGGATGAAATGGTTGAATGCCAACTGAAGGGTCTTTGCTATAATTGTGATGAAAAATATTTTCCAAGGCACAAGTGTAAGGAACAAAAAAAAATTATGGTCATTTCTGAAGATGTTCCCGACGAAGATGTGACAATTCCACTTGTTGAAGAGCCCTCCCTTCCCAATGCTATCCAGGAGCTCGTTGACCCACCTGAAGTTGAACCACAAATTTCCTTGCATTCCCTCACTGGTTTCTCTACTCCACAAAACCTCAAGCTTATTGGCTATATTAATAATAGGAAGGTCATCATCCTTGTTGACAGTGGTAGCACCCACAATTTTATTCATCGTCGCATTGACCAGGAAACCAATTGTTATATTCCTTCTGCCAATAATTTTCAAATCATGATAGCTAATGGTGGGTCCATGAAATGTGGTGGGCGTTGTGAAAATGTACATCTTCAAATTGGACATTACCACCTGAAATCTCATATGTTTTCCATTTAAATGGGCGGTTGTGACATTTTGCTAGGTGTTGAATGGTTACGCACTTTGGGTCCCGTTCTTATGGATTTTAAGGAATTAACCATGCAATTCCAACATGAGGGACAAAGGTATCACTTCCAAGGTCTCACAGTTGGTTCTCCTGAGATGATCATTTCCCATCGCATGGAAAATATCCTCAAGAAAGGCCACTCCAGTATTATTGCTCAACTCCATTATATTCACGTCGTTGAGACACCCTCTATGCATCCTGACCTCCAAGCTATCCCCTCCAAACACCAAGTTATTTTTCCACTCCTCGGGGACTTCCGACTACTCGTGGTGTTCATGATCATTCCATACCCCTTGTTCATGATATTCTTCCTCCTAATGTTCACCCTTATCATCATCCCTTTGGCCAAAAGAATGAAATTGAGAAAATAATGCACACATTGCTACATGTGGGTGTTATACGCCCTAGTACCAGCCCTTATTCTTCTCTTGTGGTCATGGTACTTAATAAAGAAGGTAATTGGTGCATGTGTCTTGACTTTCGTGCCCTAAAAAAACTCACCATCAAGGACAAGTTTCCCATTCTTGTCATTGATGATCTCTTGGATGAGTTCAATGGTGCTCGGTATTTCACTAAACTTGATCTGCGTTCTGGCTACCACTAGATACATATGCAAGATGCTGACATGCCCACAACGACCTTTTGAAATCATGAGGGTCACTATGAGTTCTTGTTCATGCCCTTTGATCTGTGTAATTCCCCCTCCACCTTCCAAATCCTCATGAATCATGTCTTTCTTCCTTTTCTCCTTCATTTTGTCTTAGTTTTCTTTGATGATATTCTCATATAGAGTAAAAATTGGTAATCCCATCTTGCCCATGTGGATAAAGTTCTTCATCTACTCTCTTGGCATCAACTTTTCATCAAACACTCTAAATGTGCCTTTGACACCTCATAAGTCGATTACTTAGATCATATTGTTGGCAAGGCTGGTGTTCGGGTGGATCCTAAGAAGATTGAAGCAATATAGGATTGGCCTCACCCCAAGACTATCAAAATCTTGCGTGGTTTTCTAGGTTTAACAGGCTATTATCGGAAGTTTGTTTAGAATTATGGAAATATTGCGGCGCTTCTCACTGCTCTACTTAAGAATAATTCTTTCACTTGGACTCTCGTAGCTGATCTGGCTTTTCAAGCATTGAAGGCGACAATGTGCACTACTCCGGTCTTAGCCCTTCCTGATTTCACAAAGACCTTTGTCCTGGAATGTGATGCCTCCAGAAGAGGAATTGGAGTAGTCCTTATGCAAGAGGGCAGACCTTTGGACTTTACCAACAAACAATTGTCAGAATGCCATTTGGGCCAATCAATCTATGAAAAGGAAATGTTGGCATTCTGCATGCAGTGGATCTCTGACACCCTTATCTCTTGGGGCAATGCTTCCAAATTGAGACAGATCATCAAAGCCTCAAGTATTTTATGGAGCAACGACCTTCCTCTCTAGAGCAACAAAAATGGGTAACTAAGCTCTTTGGATATGATTATGAGATCATTTACAAGAAAGGTAAATAAAATGTGGTTATTGATGCTCTTTCTCCAAAATATGAAGATGAAGGGTCCCTATTCTCCCTCTCCTTCATTGTACCATATTGGTTCCAAGCTCTTTGCCAGGAATGACTACAAGATCCTAAAATTTCGCATCTAATCCAACAATTGCAAGACAATTCTCCAATTTCCCCCGGGTACTCTTGGAAAAATGATGAGCTTCGCTACAAAGGCCATTTTTATTTAAGTAAACAGTCCCAACTTAAATCCACGGTGCTTTCTGAGCTTCATGCTACTCCCAGAACTAGGCACTCAGGGTTTACCAAAACCTATGATAGGGTCAAACGTTCTTTTTTCTGGGATGGTATGAAAAAGGACGTTCACACTTTTTTGGCAGAATGTGATGTTTGCCAACATAACAAGGGAGAAACAATCAAAGCCCTAGCACACTCCAACCGCTTTCGATTCCACCTACTATTTGGAGGGATATCTCTATGGATTTCATTGTGGGATTACCTAAATTAGGCAATAAGTCAGTCATCATGGTGGTAGTTTATCGTCTTTCCAAGTATCCTCATCTATGTGCTCTTCAACATCCATTTACTACATCCATTGTGGCTCAACTTTTCATGGATCATATATTCAAGCTTCATGGCATGCCTCATTCCATTGTTTCTGATCGAGACCCAACTTTCACCAACAATTTTTGGCAAGAACTGTTCAGGCTACGAGGCACCCAATTGCATCTCAACACCGCCTATCATCCCCAGACTGGTGGTCAAACTGAAGTTGTCAAAAAGTGTTTGGAGACTTATTTGAGGTGTTTTGCCTCTGAAAGGAAAAATCAATGGGCTCAATGGTTACCATTAGTTGAATGGTGGTACAACACTTCTTACCATACTGCTACTTGCATGACTCCTTTTGAAGCAGTATATGGACAAAAGCCACCTTATGTTCTCTCCTACATGCCAGGTGTCTCGAAGGTTCAGGCAATTAACCAAACACTTACAGTTCGAGAAGTTATTCTTCGTACCCTCAAAGAGAATTTGGTCATGGCTCATAATCGCATGAAGTAACAAGGCGATCAAGGTCACTCAGAATGCCAATTTGTTGAAGGCAACCATGCATTTCTTTGACTACAACCTTATAAACAAACTTCACTCAAGGCCGAACATTGTCAGAAATTGGTGCCCAAATTTTATGGTCCTTATACAATTCTCAAGCGCATGGGAC
Organism: Picea sitchensis; assembly: GCA_010110895.2. Classification (NCBI taxonomy): domain Eukaryota; kingdom Viridiplantae; phylum Streptophyta; class Pinopsida; order Pinales; family Pinaceae; genus Picea; species Picea sitchensis. The sequence continues at coordinate 11,641 of SNQJ01S0209719.1, forward strand.
AGGTGGCCTATCACTTAGCTTTTCCTAGTTCTTATAATCGCCTCTATGTTTTTCATGTCTAATGCTTAAAGAAGGTGATTGGAACTAAGTGCCAAAATCAAACCAACCTTCCCGAATTGGATGGAGAAGGATTCATTTGGTTGCATCCACAAGCATTTTTGGACCAGCGTGAGTGTCGTCTTTGTCAGCGCACCATCAAGGAAGTGTTAGTATAGTGGAAAGATACAACTCTCGCAGATGCCACCTGGGAGCCAACTAACATTCTGGAGAAATTTCCTCATCTGAAGCCTTGAGGACAAGGTTGATTTTAAGGGGGAGGGCATGTTAGGGACCTAACCCCTCAAGTGGGTAGAATAATATATTTCCATGTAATAAAGGTCAATATTAATTAGGCCTAGTAATAAGAAGGAATAATTCAAATGCAAGAAGACCTAATAGAAGCTTCCGCTTCTAGAAGGATCTTCCTCTAGATTGTTCTTTTGGATAGATAGATTTAGTATAAATAAGAGTAGAGGGTATGAGAAGTTTTGTCTTGGAAAATTATTGTAATAGAGCTCTGCTCTACTGGAGGTTTCCCCCTCGAAGAGGCAAGTGAACATTGTTTCCTATCAATAAAGGTATAATTCTGGTGTTGTGGTTCCATATAATTTGTTGTTCCACTGTTATCTCTGCAATATTTTCGTATTTTGTTGCTATATCGGTATTATTCTCTTCATTACTTCTCTATTCTGCTAATACAATAGGTCTGGTACCTTACAATCCCTTCTTGATCCATTACAAAAAATAATAACATCATCAACAAATAGTACGTGAGTGACTCTAAGGGTGGGAGATAATCGTGGAAAGACATGTCGGCATCCATAAAGGTTCCGAGGGTATTCCCAATAATCTTGAAAATCTCTTTCGACCAAAACTCCAAAGGAAGGAAAGGGAGACGTACCCAAATGGGTACCACATCCAAGCGTTCTTGTCCAACATCAAAAAGAAGAGTCCAAAGCTTGAAGAAAATTGGGGTTGATTCTACACTCCATGGGGACTTAAGGGCCCAAAGGGCATCTTTCGATTTCAAAAATTTAAAAACAAACCAACCCCTTGCCAAAATTTTTACCATCGACACATATCTCAAAACACCTTCCCAAGAAGACGTTTCCCATACCTTTAGGGTTTTTGCATTAAACCTCCTACCCCTCATGTTACCCACCACCGTCGTAGTTGTTAGATCCACAACTTGGGCCATAGAAACCTCCTCTCCCCAAACCAACCAAGCTTGTCCCATTTTTGGGTTTAAAGTCTTGATTTTCCTCTTGTGCAAGCTTACTGAAGCACCCAGGGAACTCGTCTGTTTCACGACTTCAAGAGAGGGGAAATTCCTAGAAGGACTGAAAGAAACCCTTGGCTCAACCTTAGCATAAGGAGAAACAAAGGGTTGATTATGCACCAGTAGTGAGTTCAATAATTCAGCTATAATAAAAGGATATGAAAAACCCCATGACATGTTACATAAACCTCTGGAATATTCAAAGAAGGGAGCCTTGCAAGGGGAATTTCCTCATAAAGAAAAGAGTCTGATACTCCACCTTGCTGTAGAAAACCCAGATCTCCCTAGCTCTGTTGCCCCATGGTCCAAAATTCTTATCCCAGAGATGAATCTGCCCATGAGGAGATAGGGTAGGTCTAGAAAGGTCCCAACGCCGCCTGCAATGTCTCCAAAAATTGATTCAGACTAAAAAAAACTCCCTCTCTACATAGGAGAGGAAAACTATGGGAAATCCTGATGAAAAAGGGGGAACCCGACAACTGCCCCGACAAGGAACCTAATCCTCCTGACATAACATTCCCACAATCAAGTCTCCCACAAAACATGTCGGGTTCAGGGTTTGCAAGAGTGTCAGTTGGCGATCCCTATATATCCACACCTTCTAATAGATCCACAGAGTAGTCGAGTAGTTCTTCCTCCTCGACCCAACCACTAACAGTAGACTGCATGATCCACCCAAAACCACTTGCAATCAGATCCTATCACCATCACTAGGGTTTCCATAGCCCCATATCCAACTCCATAATTATATTGTTTAATGTTATATGTTATAATGTTATTAATATTTTTAATGGTATTTTTTCTAATGTTATTTTTCAAATGTTATATGTTACGTTTTTAATGTTTTATGTTATTTTTTTGTTTTTGTTTTTGTTTGATTTTTAAACTTTAAAAAAAATTGCGTTTTTTTAAATAAAAAAGGGTGTTTTTTCATTAACAAATCTGTTTTTTGTAGAAAAATGTGTTTTTTTTGCTTTAAAGAAAGAAAAAAAAAATTGTATGTGGACTTTCTTTTTTCATTTTTTTTTTTGATGTAAATTTAAAAAATAAAATAAATTTGGTTAATAAATAAAATACCACTTTCGATTTACAAGCTAATTGGAAGTTCTTTGTTAAGGAAAATACAAGTGACCGGGGTGATTGTTTCAATTAAGTCACAATTTTAACTACAAAAATAAGAAGGGTGCTACCAACAGCATCACTTTTCGATTTGAGGGTCAATTTTATGCAATGGTATTGTTGTCAAGACAATGATTAGGGCAACTGTTTCAAGTAAGTCGCAATTTTGACCACCCTGTAAAAGAGGGATGCTACCAATAGCACCATTTTTTTAAACATGGGTTGATTTTGGTGTTCTTGACACAAAAATATGGGTTTTTTGCACCAGAGTTATCGTTTTGAGGTCACGGTTCTCGTTAAGTCAGTAACTTTGTTGTACATTAGTTATTGTTAGTGCCATAATATGGGACCCCTTTCGCTCCACTTTGGGTTGGATATTCTTCTTCAAGATCCATTGGTGTGGTTCCATGTCCCCCTTGTCCTTCCTCAGTGATACCATGGCGAGATGTTGTTGACTCTTGATTGATAGAAACAAAATGAGTGTGCCAAGGCAATGCCAAAGCCTTCAAAAACTAACATTTGGCCTCCAAACTTTTGATACACTGAGTGAAAACTTGTTCCATATTTCCCACCTTGACTATTAATTGTTGAAGCCCAACACGGTTAACTTCAAAAATTTCTTTGTGGCATTGGAGGATATGCTTAATTTCCCTGCTTGATAGATCCATTTTGAAACCAAACAAAGAACCCTTACAACCTATTAAATCAAGCTCCAGACCACAGTTGCTTGGATTAACGACATAAGTTAGCACAAAAACACAAACGAATGTAAAACTACCCCTAATTCCTAGTCCAAGGAGGTTGTTGTAACAGAGCATCCAAATCCAAAGATCGAGTCCCGACAAGATTGTGAGCCCAATAATAAATCTCTATCACGTTATACCAAAGATTAGCCACATAGGGAATACCACCCAGAACACCAATATTCAAAATTATACCCTGGGACAAGTGTATGGTCGAGAGAGAGCTTACAGAGACAAAAGACAGAGTACTGGGCTCGAAACTGAAACCCCCTGATATATGAATTTAAAAGATTCTCAACCTCCACATAAATTACATGAGCAAAAAGTAAAGGCTCTCCATTATACACACATACATTCAACATAACTCTCCACCATCAACCATGATAAACCTAATGAGTGGAATTGGTTCAGTAAGGTCCAAATGCAAAGAAGTAAACACCCCAAAATTGAAAGGCTGAGAGAAAGGGAGGAAAAAACTTGTGGACCAAAGGGGTTCTACAAAAGGGGTTTTGGCAAGCGAAGGATGAAAGCACACCATTGAACACTCCAAATGTCACTCTGAAACCCACCTCTTTCATAGATACCAAAAGCCAACGCAAGACCAGAGCTCCGACTCCATAGCTACCATCAATTTCCAATTAAAGCAAACTTCACACAAGCCACAGTTTAAGAGGGAAATTACTATCAAATTAAAGGAGTGTACCAACCATTGTGCCATATGGTTAATCAACCTCATACAAAACCACTTGTCTCCAATGAGCATTAACTCCATCATGATATCACGAAATAAAATAATAAATCGTTGCACCATTAAATTCTAAATCCCCTTCTCCAAGGTTTGTGCCATGCTTGGCCCAACGATCCGCCAAATGATTATGCTCTCTTAATATGTGAAACACTTTGCTATCATCAAATTCATTAAGTAGTTTAAAGATACGAGAAGTAATTCCTTTGAATAAATTACTCCCAACATTAGAGCACTTGATAATGGCCTTGACAACAAGCATGGAGTCGCCAAGGATGACCTAATTTTCTGGAATCATTTTTCTTTAGCTCGACTAATTCCTTTCCATAAGGCATAAGCTTATGTAGAGTTTTTAGAGATTTGGCCTAATCCCCAAGTGAAATATACCATTGTATTTGTTAGAAAAACAGGACCGCGGAGCAATAAAATAAAACAAATGCGGAAACAAAACACAAAAGA
>SNQJ01S0209720.1:4732-20790 GCA_010110895.2 Picea sitchensis
ACAATCAGTGAAACAAAATGTAATATAATAACATTAAATAAAACATGTAGGTGTATGCCAATTTTTTTTTTAATTACAAAATGTAATATAATAATATTAAATAACATGTAAATGTAGGAATTTTTTTTTCTTTTTCTTCTTAAACATTTTTAAAAATTTTAAACTTTTTGAAATGTAAACATCTCTAACCAAACATATAAAAAATTATTTTTATATTTTTTATAATTAGGAAGCGTAAACATGTACCACAAAACATATAAAAAACATCACTTCCATGAAGCCATATGCCTCTCAATTCATATACCAAGCATATACTTCCATGAAGCCATATGCCTGTCAATTCATATACCAAGCATATAATTTGGAAGTGGGTTTTCAGATTTTTTGTTTTTAAATTTTCGATCAATCAAAAATTTTGATTGTTTTTTTATAGTATAAATGAGACAAAACTTATAGAATAAAGTTATAGAACTTTGATTCATACAAAACTTAAATTACTCCTGAAAATTTTGCTAAATTCAAATATTTAAAAAAAAATAAAAATTCTATTTACTTCTATCTACTTTTATAAGTTCCACCGATCCAAGATCCTATGGGATAGCACAATTGGTTAAGACTTGCGCACACTCTTCCAGTTTGAGAAGAGATCACTAGTTCGAAACCTGTATCCCTTGAGGCTGCGAAGCTTTATCACTCCCATATCAGCCACTATGTGGAAAATATCTAAGATGAATTTCCAACGCGGAATCTCCAACGTGGAAAAAAAAGTTCCACCGATCCAATTAAGAATTTGCCATTACATATGAAGTAGGCCACGCTAAAATCACATGCTGCACAGAACAAAACAAGGAAGAAGACAACTGTATTGGGCGTCAGCGTCACAACTCTTTTGTACACGCTATCTTCTCTCTTTGGATACGCCGCCCCTGGGAATCTTTTGACTGCTTTTGGATTCTACAATTCCTTTTGGCTCCTTGACTTCGTGAATGCATGCCTTGTCGTTCACGTTGTCGGTGAGTATCGAGTAAGAATCCATCGCTTTTATATCTCAAATGTTTCAAGCGAATCCAAAATTGACTTCAAATTTCAAGATCGATCGGCGGAAAATAAATTTTCATTATACTTGCAGGTATTTGTTCAACAACTGTTTTCCTTCATCCACGAATGGTGCCCCACAGGTGGCCAAAAAGTCAATTTATCCTCCATTATTACAATCTTAACATCCCTGGATATGGACTGTAGAAGGCCAACCTTTTTAGATTGGTGTGGAGTACATGCTTTGTGATTTCAACGATCCTCATTTCCACGTTTGTGTGGTTCTTCAACGATATGGTACTTATTTTGGGATCCATTTTGGATCATTTTTCTCATTTTGGGATTTATTTTGGTTTCTAAAAGATTTTAGATTTTATTGAATGAGGTAGAGGAAAATTTTCATGTACCTTTTCCATAGTGTATTATTTGGTATTTCCTAGAAGTTATCCTTTCAACACAACGTGCCTTTCATGTTTAGTGGTTCCAAAATTCTTGTTCAAAATTGTCTCTTATGCTTTCATGTTTAGAACACAACGTGCCTTTCATGTTTAGTGTCATGTTTAGTGGTTCCAAAATTCTTGTTCAAAATTGTCTCTTATGCTTTCATGTGCTTTCATGTTTAGTGGTTCTAGAATTCTTCTTCAAAATTGTTTTCTCTATTAAGTCTACTTCATCTTTTTTATGCTAAGTCCTCTATACTAGGTAAGACTTAACTTTTAATTACTTGGTCTAACCGGAAAGGTTTATAGAGTTTCAAATTCTAGACATTTGAGTAAATGTGTATATATATGGAAGGAGAGTGAATCTATCCAAATTATCACCTACCTTCTCTATCACTTTAAGTTAATTAATGGTTAAAAAAATATTTGTTGTGACTATTATTTTCATTAATAATTAAATCTAATATTTTTTAATAGAAACTAATAGCTAGTAAGTTACTTATTAAAATTGTATAATAATAATTATTTTTATTTTGTAAAATTTATTGATATAATTTTATATAATTATCATTTTAATTTATAGATTTTACTATCATACTTATTAACATTAATATTGAAATTATGATACTTGATATTTATGGTTATTATTACTTGTAATACTTATGATTTTTATTACTTATGATAATTATTATTTTAATTTATTGGAATTAGTATTGAAATTATTACTATTACTTGTATTGTTTATGATTATTTTTTTTTGTTTGTTAATTTGTGCAGGACCTGCGATTAACCTGTGGCTTGAGAAACCGCGACTCAGGGGCATCTAAGCCGTCAAAATCACCGGGGGATCGCACCCAGCCTGAGCCACACCAACCCTTAACATGGTTGGATTTTTTGTCCCCACAGGTTTCGAACTGGTGAGGTTTCGAACCGGTGACTTTAACATCACGGAGTGGCTTAACAACACACTCCGTCACCGACTGTCCTACACCTCGGGGACTTAACAAAGTTGAAGGACATGGGGGTGGGCTTTGATCCACTTATGTGTGCACGGGTCACGATACCATTTATTGGTGCAACCACACGTTCAACCACTACCTCAAGGTGTCCCCATGGTTCCAGGTAAAGCCCTCACGAGAATTGAACCTTGCCCAACGGTGAAAAACTCCTCGCTTTCCACCATTGGATCCAACCCCTTTGGGCATTGTTTATGATTATTATTATTTATTATAATGGTTATTTAATTTGCAATTATTATTTAATTTGTTGGATTTTTTTTTTTGTTTGACCTGTTCGCTACGCGATTAACCTGTCAGGGGCATCTAAGCCCTCAAAATCACCCGGGGATCGCACCCAGCCTGAGCCACACCAACCCTTAACATGGTTGGATTTTTTGTCCCCGCAGGTTTCGAACGGGTGACTTTAACATCACGGAGTGGCTTAACAACACACTCCGTCACCGACTGTCCTACACCTCGGGGACAATTTGTTGGATTTATTATTGGTGATATTTTTTATAATTATTATTATTGAATATTATTAAAAATAGCTTTTATTATTATTGATAATAATGTTAAAAGACTAACTTTGAATTAATTTTAGTTATTATAACTATTATTAGTGAATTGTTTATTTTTGTTTTCAATTATTAATTAATATTATTATTCTTTATTCTCTAAATTTAATAATAATTGTTATTATTTTTACTAATATTATTAGTGATATTATTTTTTTCTTTTTCCATGCTTTTCCAAGGAAAATCATGTCCCTTCCCCTCATTCCCACCTCATTCTAAGTATGGCACCCAAGGTAAACTGGGTTTTGTAGAAGCTTGAAGTTTTTTTTCAACAGTGCACTCATTTAAGAGCTCAAGAGCTCAACTCAGCATGTTATTTGTCTTAATTGAACTTGGGTAGGGAAGATAACACTCCTCTCCTCAATCACTCAGGTTAAACCGATTGACTATTTGTTGTATTATTACCATTGTTTTTTTTTTTTAAGTAAAAAAGGATAGGACCTGTTATATTATCATTATCCAGTTACAATGACTGTTTACGAAGCCAGCTGCCCCGCCTAACTAGGAAATCAAGACAGCTGGGCATCCTGTACCATGTGTTTTCCAGTAAACAAAATTAACAGAGTTCCGTCCTACCCGAAGGAAACCAGGACTGCCACCCATTAACTTTAAACTGTATGCCATAAACTAGTTACAAAATAACTAAAATCTAACTGGGCCAAAGCCTGGTTCTGAAACAAAAAAAGAAAATTTCTAACCAAGAACATCATTGAACCTCTTAGCCTGTGCGCTCATCCTCATCCCCGTGCTTTCTCCATCCTGCTGGAAGCGCGTAGGCCTGCACACACGTTGGGCATTGTCGTTTTGGAAGAGTTCTGGAATGAGCTGCAAACAACATGTTGAGCCACTGATCAATTCAGGCGAGGCGAAAGACCTGGTCGTCCAACAGACTCCTCAGATCGAAGATGAGAGCAAGGTACCCCGAGTCAGTGAAGAGTTGTTGATCCTGCCAATGGCTATCGACGAAGGCTGGGGGAATAGGTCTTGTTGCTCCCTCACTTGCATGCGCCGGTTGGTTGGAAAGTTGGGTCGCCGCCTCCATAGGTGCACCAGGGGGTGAGTCTCTGTTTCCTTGGGTGCGGGACGGGGTCGCTTCTTCTACATAACAAGTGGTGAAATTCTTCACTGGGCTATTGGCTCTGGGAACAAGTGGATTTCCCGAAGGCGGAAGCTTGTCGCCTGAGCCAAAATCTGTGGGTGGATTCCAATTGTCCGGGACTGTGAACAGAGGGAACTTGGGATAGCTCATCATGGCGTCTTCCAAGGTAATCTCTTCCACGTACGCCATTAGAGGCGTTCATGGTTTCTTACGTCTTCAGAGGGACGCCATGGTTAACGCCTACTCAAATTTCTTCTGTCTCTGGCGTCGAGATTCGGCCGTGTACCAAGTGGCGCCCCTGCACGGCTTACCTCTTGCTTTGGGCATGGTGGAGACCCTGGAGATGACCAGGGTTCCTTGCGCATGGAAGGATCTGCTCCAGAGCTTCAACGAGACCCCAAACTGCTGCTCCGGTGGAATTAACTCTGCATTCGACGCTGCGATGGGTGAATGTCGTTCTGTTCTTTCGAGGCAGGTGATAAGGAGGAGGGAAACCACGACCGCCATAGCCATTAAGGCTTGTTGCTGAGTGCGCTGGTGCACTGTACCTATCCCTTGCGCGAAGGGGCTCATCGTCTGGGTGTGGCTACGCAAATTCATACTCGGTTAATGATTGAAGGGATGGTCGCCAGTGGATGCATTAATGCTGCGTCCCGACGTTGTCCCACGTGGCTCCGGTTTACGACGTGGCACCCCATTTGGGGGGTTGTACTATTACCATTGTTATTATTATTAAACAATTTGTTTATTATGATTTGGAGCAACAAGATCCAACTACTACTAACCTCCAATCCACCATGTTTATTCAAATTATGTAGATGCTTGATGATTTCAATGGCTTCTTTAAGTGCACATTTAGAATAATTATCAATTTTTGCAAGTACCCTTATGTTCTCAAGACAAATGTTGTGTTTATTATTTCGGGAGTGCTTAGGGAGAGAAAATTTGTGGACACAATCAAGATGAATGTCATCCTCATGTTCTTTATTCCACAATTGAAAAGATTGAACAATATCAATTGGGCCTTTGAATGATTTCATCATTCCTCTAATGGTATTCATAGGTTTGAAAGTGGTAATGATGCTTTTTTTTCTAATAATTTTGGCAATGTCATCCAAAAGGCATGGCTTATAAGAAAATGCCCCTCAAGGAGTAGAAAATGTAGTCTTGTACTATTTTTTGGATGATTGTAGCCATAGAATAAATCCATGAAAGAGAATATCTCGTGACCTGTACAATTATCAATAATATATTTTATGAAAGAAATAGGGTAATTATCTTTGGCATAGGCCCTGTTAAGATCTTGGACATCAATACAAATGAAAATGGTGCCTTGATTCTTGTTAACAAGGACTAGATAAGATACCTAAGAAGTCTGGGTGATCAAATATATGAAACAAGATTGGTGAAGCTTGTCAATTTTGGATTGAATGGCTGGAAGCTTGGAAAGATGAATAGGCCTTTAATTTTTTTTTAGAATTCTGCTTTGGGGAAAATCCCCCTAGTTAGGGTCTAATGTCTAGGTAGAGCAATGACTCCTTAAAAGACGAAAATTGAACTATTCTTTCCCAATTTCACAAACCCTAATGATTGATTTTAAATAAGGGAAACAAGAAAAAGATGAAGAATGACACCTTACATCCTTTCGTTTGTAGTAGATCCCCTTTATTTGCTGTTGGCTCCTAAGTTGCAGATCTCCTCCCAAAGTTGACCTGAAACAACATAGAAATCAAACTACAAGAGCATATATGCAATCCTTATAAACATAAACATGTACCAACTTTCATGAAATAAGTTATAAACATTCAAAATTATTCACAAGAACATAGACACATGAATTGGGAAAGGAAAGTCTCTTTTATTGATATCATATAAGGAAGATTACAACTAGAATATTTGATGTTGACACCGCTCTACAGACCTTGCATGGGTTCCTCCAATAAGACTCCAAGTGCATTAATCCCACAATCACTAGAAAATCCTCACAATCATCATGCAAAACTAAGGGGTTTGATGGATTGCATAAATAGGATGAGAGAATGATATTGTTGAGGATGGATACTCAGAACCGGATGCATAAGCTCATAGAGAAAGAAGGAGAAATTCGGGTAGAGTTTTTTTTCCTCTTCAAAAGTTATTTCAAATAACCTCTCTAGGGCCCTTTTTATATGGAAATCAGATGGTTATTCGGTTGTGAGAAGGGATATAGGAGGTAAGAATGGTTATGCAACCCAAAATAACCCATAAACCCCACCGGAGAAAACAATTTTTTTAAATTTTTTGCAACTTTTGTGAGTGTATGTAGGTTGTCTATGTATCAGGTAGCACACGTACGCGTGCTGCCTATGTATCATGTAGCGTACATATGCGAGATGCCTATGTATCAAGTAGTGTACACCTTGAGAAATTATATTTTTGACAAGAAGCTCCAACAAAATTTATTTGCAAGTATGTATATGGATGAGCCATGACCAATAATGCATAGTGGTGGCATTTTGGACTATAACATTCGCTTCTCAATTTTTTTTTTGGCATCAAAGGGAAAGATCATATTCAATCATTTGGTTGGATGAGGGGATACCTTGTAACATGGTATCAATGTGGTGTAGCACTGAAAGCATGTCTCGAAAGTTAGGAAGCTCAACATAATGGTGCAAATAGAAACCATATGTATCACATAAATCACATTGATGGTTTGTACAAAATGATTTTTTACATTGTTTTCTAGAGTCTAGAAGAGTAACCTATATTATTGGAATTTATTTATGAGATCTCTCTTCTTTGGGGTAAATAAGAATCCACAACTTTGGGATCTCTGAGAACTTATTGGTGGCATGACCTATGACATCACAAAGAGAACATTAAGGAGTAACTCTTGTAGGAACGAGGGTCTACGTGGCCATAGCCAACACAAGAGTATTGGTGCCCCAATCTTTCTTATTTTTTCCCTAGCCCTTATTTTACCTTTTCTTGTTTGATTTTAGGAGATAAGCTCCTTTAATGGCTATGAGGTCGATGTTAGGGGGAAAATCACATGCTATATGGGAGTCAATATGAGATTGGCAGGGATGATTTTAGGGGCTAAATTTCGCTCATGGGATAATTTTCCATGGTTTTTCCCCAAAAAAGATTCACTATTCTAAAAATAATTCGCCCAAATTCTATAGGATAAAATTATTTTACCTTAAAAATCACCAAAATTTTATACAAACTATATAAAATCCTTAGAAATTTTAACATTTTTACAAAAATATCGCCAAACATTTTATAGTTTCCATATGAAGAATTGTAAGATTCACCAAGGTTTCTACATTTAAAAATAATTTTACATCCTTAAAATCATCCCTGGAGATTGGGTGATGGGTATGAAATAGCTTGAGGGTTATGTGGGTTGAGGTACCATACAATACCTAAAGTGAATTTGGGGAGACTCAAAGTGGCCATTATGGGGGTTCCAACTATGCTAGGAAGAGAAAATATGAATGAAATATGTGAAATAGGAAATCCAACCCAAGGATTTCCCATTAGGAATGGAATAATAGTGTTAATAGTGGAACAATATGATGACTCTATAGGCATAATAGTGCACATTTGAAATGTTCCTTCAGGTGGAACATATGGTGGTGGTCTTAAATATGTATTGAGGTGGAATCTTTGAACACACTAGGGCCAACTTTACAAAAATAAGGCATGGATTGGTTTACTTCAAGAGTTGGAAATACATTGTTAGGATTGGATTGTGGCTTATGATCATAGTAGGTAAGCCGATATAGTGTTATAACCTTTCCTTGGTGGGAAAACATCGTAAGGTGGAAAATTTTCAAAGATACCACCTTCATTGATAGATGCAGCTAGATCCTAACAAAATATTGTAGTCAGCTTGATTGCCTACCAATTTGATATTAATTAAAATGGTCTCACTAAAAACTTCTACATGAGAGTTTTAAATAAGTTCTTATGATTGAGACAAACAACCATCATATGCACAAAGGGTGATTATCATCAGAATTAACACTGTAGATACCAACTTATTCTAAAAATGGGTGTAGATGATGCAAGTGGATGCCCCTTCAATGATGACATAATGGTGAACAATAAGGTTCTTAATGGTTACCAACACCTAAAACAAAAATGTCAAAGGAAGACAAGGTTCAACCTAATCTAGGTGAAAAGAGATTAATCTAGATTTAGATGGACCAATGACACCCAAAGTTATTAGCAAGGAATTTTGTTGAAAATGGTAGTTCTAAAGTACCTCAAGGTTAGACATGGTAGCAGGAGACTCTGCCAAGTCATACACTACACTATACTTATGAGAAGCCCTCTCATGGGGGTTATGATTAATGCGATGTAAAAGGACCATTTGTACTTTATGAATATGTTTGACATTGGGTCACAAGAATTGCAGGTGGGCACTATTTGATGGTGGGTTAATTTCGTTTTTATAAGGGATGAATTGAAGGGGAAAATCATACTATTTATTGTGATTTTCAAGGTTAACATTAAGAGAATTCACATAGATATTTTGGAATGAAGAATATCCAATAGTGTTTGAGGTATATGGTTGATTATCAAGAGGTGTCATGGGTTGTGACATTACTAACCATTGTGGTGGAAATTAGGGGTTTTACAACCATAGTGGTTGGGAATTAGGAGGGGGATTGGTTTGATTACCATCTTTCCCTTAGGTGGGATTAACAATATATTGCATAGATACTTCCCCTAAAAGGAAACACACCTCACATAAATGAGGACACTGGTGAGTATGATTCCCATACACTCCAAAAATCACAGAAGGGTGACTACTCCTAAGATAACTACCCTTCCCTTGTTTTGGTTTATTGTTGGGATTTGGGATTGAATTTGTGGGGTTGCTATTGCCCCCAACATTAGCAAGCACATTTGGAGCATTTTTTGATAGTACAAATTTATATATTGTACTATCATACTCATTAACATTAGTATTGAAATTATGATAGTTGATATTGCTTATGGTTATTATTACTTATGATAATTATAATTATAATTATAATTTATTGGAATTAGTATTGAAATTATGATAGCTGATATTACTTATGGTTACTATTACTTGTATTATTTATGGTTATTATTATTTATAATAATGGTTATTTAATTTTTAATTATTATTTAATTTGTTGGATTTAGAGTTGGTGATATTCCTTATGATTATTATTATTGAATATTATTAAAATTAGTCTTTATTATTATTGATAATAACGTTAAAGTGTATGAGACCCCCTTTTTTTGTGGGACAAGGGGCCACCCTCCACCCAACGGTTTGAATGGTAAAGTCTACGAATGTATACATACCCTACCCCCCTCTGGATTTGAACCTGTGACCTCTTAAGAGGAAACACATGTTCTTAACCATTAGGCCCACTCAGGCTATATTATTTTTATTAATATTATTAGTGGTATTATTTTTTTCTTTTTCCATGCATTTCCCAAGGAAACTCATTTGGCCCTTCCCCTCATTCCCACCTCATTCTAAGCATGATACCCAAGGTAAACTAGGTTTTGTAGAAGCTTGAAGTTGTTTTTCAACACTCCACTCATTTAAGAGCTCAAGAGCTCAGGTCAACATGTTATTTGTGTTAATTGAACTTGGGTAGGGAAGATAACATTCCTATCCTCAATCACTCAGGGATTGACTATTTGTTGTACTATTACCATTTCTATTATTATTATTAAATACATTGTTTCTTATTTTTTGGAGCAACAAGATCCAACTACTACTAACCTGCCATCCACCATATTTCTTCAAATTATGTAGATGCTTGATTATTTCAATGGCTTCTTTAAGTGCACATTTAGAATAATTATCAATTTTTGCAAGTACCCTTATGTTCTCAAGAAAAAGACCTGGTTTTTATTATTCTAGAAGTTCTTAGGGAGAGAAAATTTGTGGACACAATCAAGATGAATTTCATCCTCATACTCTTTATTCCACAATTGAAAAGATCGAACACTATCACCTATATACGATTTACCACCAAGAGCATGGGATCTCATAAACGCCTTTATGAAGATAACATTCAATTGGGTCTTTGAATGATTTCATCATTCCTCTAATGGTATTCATAGGTTTGAAAGTGGTAATGATGATTTTCTTTCTAATAATTTTGGCAATGTTATCCAAAAGGCATGGCTTGATAAGAAAATGTCCCTCAAGGAGTAGAAAATGCATTCTTGTACTGGTTTTTGGATGAATCCAAAATTGATTGTAGCCAGAGAATAAATCCATGAAAGAGAATATCTCGTGACATGCACAAGTATCAATAATATATTTTATGAAAGAAATAGGGTAATTATATTTGGGATAGGCCCTATTGAGATCTTGGACGCCAATACAAATGTTTCCTTGCTTCTTGTTAACAATGACTAGATTAGATACCTAAGAAGTGTTGTCGATCAAATATATGAAATGAGCTTGGTGAAGCTGTATAATTTTGGATTGAATGGCTGGAACCTTGGAAAGATGAATAGGCCTTTATTTATTTTTTTAGAATTATGCTTTGGGGAAAATCCCCCTAGTCAGGGTCTAATGGCTAGGTAGAGAAATGACTCCTTAAAAGATGAAAACTAACCTATTCTTACCCAATTTCACAAAACCTAATGATTGCTTTTAAACAAGGGAAACAAGAATAATATGAAGAATGACACCTTGTATCCTTTCGTTCATAGTAGATCCCCTTTATCTGCTACTTGCTCCTAAGTTGCATATCTCCTCCCAAAGTTGATCTGAAACAACATAGAAAGCAATCTATAAGAGCATAAATGAAATCCTTATAAACATAAACATGTACCAACTCTAATGAAATAAGTTATAAACATTCAAAATTATTCACAAGAACATAGATGCATGAATTGGGAAAGGAAATCTCTCTTTTATTGATAACATATAATGAAGATTACAACTAGAATCATTGACATCGACACCGCTCTACGAACCTCACATGGGTTCCTCGAATAAGACTCTAAGTGCATTAATCCCACAATCACTAGCAAATCCTCATAATAATCATGAAAAACTAAGGGGTTTGATGGATTGCATAAAGAGGATGAGAGAATGATATTGTTGAGGATGGACACTCGGAACTGGATGCATAAGCTCATAGAGAAAGAAGTATCCTTTCATTCATAGTAGATCCCCTTTATCTGCTACTTGCTCCTAAGTTGCATATCTCTTCCCAAAGCTGACCTACAAACAACATAGAAAGCAATCTATAAGAGCATAAATGCAATCCTTATAAACATAAACATGTACCAACTCTAATGAAATAAGTTATAAACATTCAAATTCATTCACAAGAACATAGATGCATGAATTGGGAAATGAAATCTCTCTTTTATTGATAACATATAAGGAAGGTTACAACCATAATATTTAATGTTGACACTGCTCTATGAATCTCGCTTGGGTTCCTCCAATAATACTCGAAATGCATTAATCCCACAATCACTAGCAAATCCTCATAATAATCATGAAAAACTAAGGGGTTTGATGGATTGCATAAATAGGATGAGAGAATGATATTGTTGAGGATGGACACTCGGAACTGGATGCATAAGCTCATAGAGAAAGAAGGAGAAATTCAGAGTTTCTTTGCCTCTTTAAAAGTTATTTCAAATAACCTCCCCAGGGCCTTTTATATGGAAATTAGATGGTTATTAAGATGTGAGAAGGGATATAGGAGGTAAAAATGGTTATGCAACCCAAAATAGCCCCAGAACTCCTCACCGGAGAGTAAAATTTTAATTTTTTGCAATCCTTTGTGATTGTATGGATTAGATGGTCTGATCAGATGTATTCACTAGCCTATCAACATTGACAATTTAAAAGGACTTGGTCATGCTTGAAAGGTATGACCAAGTCACTGTTATTGCATGGGGCTTTGTTTTAATTCTTTTTGCCCTCTTTTCTTTTCCTTTTTCTTTTCTTTTTCTTTTCACAAATTATTTGAAGAATGAAATATCATTTGTCAACAAAATCACTAGATATAGATAATATCCAAGTCATCAACTGATTCCCATAATTTATGGGGTGATAACAGATTGTACGCAGGTTGTCTATGTATCAGGTAGCACACGTACACGGGTTGCCTATGTATCAAGTAGCATACATATGCGGGCTGCATATGTATCAGGTTGAGTACACCTTGAGAAATGAGATTTTTGACAAGGAATTCCAGCAAAAGTGATTTGCAAGTGTGTATATGGATGAGCCATGACCAATAATGCATAGTGTTGGAATTTTGGACTATAACACTCCCTTCTCAAATTTTCTTTTGGCATCAAAAGGAAAGATCATATTCAATCATTTGGTTGGATGAGGGGATAACTTGTAACATGGTATCAATGTGGTGTAGAAATGAAAGCATGTCTCGAAATTTAGGAAGTTCAAGATAATGGTGAAAATAGAAACCATATGTGTCATGTAAGTCACATTGATGGTTTGTACAAAATGATTTGTTACATTTTTTTTCTAGAGTCTAGAATGTTAAATTTGGAAACATCGACGGTCACTCTCCAATGAGAGGCCGTATGGGCCACCCTGAGGCTAGCCAGGAAGATTTGGAGAATCAACCAACCTTGTGAGGTATCGACAAAAGCCAGGTGGAACTTACAACCTCTGTGATTCAAACCAAAAATTAGGACGAACAAGATGCTATGTGAGTCTAATGCAAAAGTCAGGGGGAACGTACAACCTCTGCGAGCATAAACAATCTAGTGCAAAATTCAAGCGGAATGTACAACATTTGTGAGCATAGATAGACTAGTGCAAAAGTCAGGGGGAACATACAACCTCTGTGAGCCTTGTCAAACCTTGTGAGCCATGAGAAAAATTCAAGGCATATAGCAAACGTTAGGTTGAATATAAAATTCCTACGAGCTAGAAACAAACGATATTCCTAATATTGCAAATGATATAAATGTATTGATCTAGTGCATTGGCACGTGTAACATTATCCACCATGAAAAGAATTTCGAATTTCCTTGTAAAGAGTCGAGTTGTAACTGAAGTCTTCAAGTCTAGTTCTATTTTTGAACTAAAGTGTAATGTTGAGTTGTAACTTAAGTCTAAAGTCTAGTTCTATTTTTGAACTAACGTGTAATGTTGAGTTGCAACTAAAGTCTTAAGTCTAGTTATATTTTAGAACTAAAGTGTAATGTTGAGTTGCAACTAAAGCATACGAGTCTCAAGTCTAGTTCTATTTTCAAAATAAAGTGTAATGTTGAGTTTTAACTAGTCTCAAGTCTAGTTCTAAGTTCGAACTAAAGTATGAAACTGATTTATGATTAACTCATACAAACAAGTTACTATTTCGAGTCTCTCCTCTTCTCCTCTTCAGCCTATATAAACAGAGGTCGACCCCTCTCTTCAACACAATTTTGATATGCAGGTTAAGGGTGAAGTAATAGAGGAGAATATCAATGACAAAGAGGCAACATACCAAAGAATCATATCAGTGTTGTATATCAACAATAGAGTAAGAATACTAGAGGTGTATTTCAACAAGGTCTTTTAGGTCTTTGTCAGGTTAGAGTCATCTTGGAAAGCTCTTTAAGAGAAGAACATTCATGGTGGATATTTGTAAGTGATCTTACATTATTAATGCAATAAAGGAATATCGTTTGTTGGGGTTTTTCTCCCTGTACAGGGTTTCCCGAGAGTATATGTGTTGTTTATGTACATTCTTACTCATCTACATAGTTATTTCTATTCGATTATGATTGGGTATTGTTGAAGTGTATTAAGCTGGAATCAAAGTGTTGAAGAAAATAAAAGAATTAATCCGCATAAGAAAATCAAGCTCATAATTTAACATGGTATCAGAGCTTAGGGTGTGTTAAACATGTTGAAGTGAAACAAAAAGTACACACAGATGCAAGCTAGCTTGATTAAGTTTCCAATGTGAGGTCCACGGCATCCTCCATTTCAGTCAGGTCCAAGGATAGGCTCGACGGAGCTACCAAATTCAATGTGTGGAAGCTCCAAATAAAAAATATCTTGCAGGAGCATGGTCTTGAGTAGTATGTGACCACATTGGTGGAGGAACCCATGAATAATGTAGGAAGAGCGGCCTTCAGGAAGAGTCAAGCAAAGGCCAAGTGAATCATCTTTGACTCAGTCAAAGACAATATAATTCCTGCAATGACTTTGTTAATGATTTCCAAGGACTGTATGGATACCTTGGTAAATCTGTATGAGAAACATGCTCCTAGTCAGAAGAGGACACTTAAGAAAAATATTAAGTATTTGAAGATGGAGAAAGGTGAATTAGTGGCATGTTTTTGTTCTAGGATAACCCAGATCAAAGATCAGCTTTTGGTCACAAGGGTGACAGTGGACGATGATGATTTAGTGCATGCCATTTTTTATGGTCTTCCTTCTTCATGAGAGACCTTCTTATCCAGTGTAAGTGTGAGAGATAGTCAGACCAGGGTTGAGAGGTTATGGCATGATTTCCTCCAGGAGGAGAGTCACATAGCTACTAGGAGGGAGCCTACGAAAGAAGAACACTCAACTTTAGCATCAAGATTAAAGGGAAATAAGAAAGGAAATTTCCAAAAAGGCTCTCAGTGGAAGCCAAACACCAAAGGTACATTCAAAGGAAAGAAAATTGACACATCTAAGATGAAATTCTTTAGTTGTAATAAGTTGGGTCATTTTGCTAAAGATTCTTGTTTTAGAAAGAAATATCTAAGGAAAGGGAAACATCATGTCTCAACTGTTGAGGATGATGAATCCAACAGAAATCAGAAAAGTCCTTCTAATGAGAAAGAAAATAGAAAAGAATATTACTTGGTTTCTTCCTTATCCAGTTCAGTTTCCAGGGGGCCGAAAACTTGGTTAGTAGATAGTGGTGCATCGAAGCACATGACAGGGTACAAGGATATCCTCTCATATTTCGAGAAAAAATCATTTGCAGAGCAGGTTGAGCTTGGGGATGAAAAATGTTACAAGATAGAGGGAGTAGGCTCTATTTCCTTCAGATTGGAATCTGGGGCTAGACTTCATGTTGATGAAGTATTATATGTTTCAGGGCTCAAGAAGAATCTAATATCAGTTGAAACCCTTGAGGACAAGGGATATTGGGTGATCTTCAAGGAAAAGAAGGCACTACTATGGGCTAAAGGTAGCCACTTAAGTACATCAAAACACATTGGAACCCGCAGTGGAGGAATGTATGTCGTGTCAAGACAGTTAATTCAGGCATTGGCTCATGATGTGACTAGCTCCAATGAGTTGTGGCATAGAAGACTTGGACATATTCATTACAAATCTCTTCTAGATCTACAGAACATGGTATGTGGCATGCTCTCTATTTCTCTTAGTAAAAATGAAATTTGTAAGGGATTCATGCTAGGTAAAAATATAAAGAAAGCATTTCCTAGTAGTGACAACAGAGATCAGGGCATCTTAGATCTAGTTCATTATGATGTATGTGGTCCCATGTCATGTCCCTCACTCAATGGTTGTTTGAATTGTCATTTTTATTGATGATTACTCAAGAAAATGTTGGACATATTTTGTTAAAGATAAAAGTGACACATTTGATAAATTCAAAGATTATAAAGCCTTTATTGAAAAGAATACATGGAAACACATCAGAATCCTTAGAACAAACAATGGAGGAGAGTTTGAATCTCTTCATTTTGAGGATTTTTGCAAGTCAGCAGGAATCAAGAGACAGTTGACCATGCCATATAACCCTCAACAAAATGGATTTGTTGAGAGTAAAAACAGGACAATTTGTGAGGCAGCGAAAGAAATGATGTTTGACCAGGATCTGCCAAATTCTTTATGGGAATAAGCTACCTCCACTGTCTTGTATATTTAGAACAGGTGTCCATATGCTATCTTGAAGGAAAAGACTCCTGA
>SNQJ01S0209721.1:0-16082 GCA_010110895.2 Picea sitchensis
GATATATACAGTTGGATCTGAAGTACCTTCAGATAGGATAGGTCGGATATAAAATACCTTCAGATAGGAATATCTCAGCATATACAGCATTCAATGACTCTGCTGCGGAGGATATAAAATACCTTCAGATAGGAATATCTCAGCATATACAGCATTCAATGACTCTGCTGCGGAGTGCACAATGTTTGCTGCTGAGTGCACAATGTTTGCCATTTATTGAATATAGACAATGCATTGGGTGGAGGCATTGAATATAAACACTAACACCCTACTCATTATCTACCTGTGTAACTTTGAAGTTGTGAAGCGACTCTCATGTGAAACAAGTTCACACAAATGGCCAAAGTACGTAGAATCATTTAAAATATGCACCATCTAGCTTCACAACCTCCAAATATGTAATCTCTAACATCACAAACCTTGAGGTGCAACTGCAGCTTCACAACTTCGAAGTGCATATCAAATCCTGGTTTAAATGAGTTTGAAATAGGATTATTTAAAATATGCACCATCTAGCTTCACAACCTCTCCAAATATATAATCTCTAACATCACAAAGCTTGAGGTGCAATTGCAGCTTCACAACTTCGAAGTGCATATCAAATCCTGGTTTAAATGAGTTTGAAATATTAGTCTCTAGCATCACAACTCTGAGGAGGTGCATATCACAATGGGCTTGAAATATGTAGTCTCTATCTTCAGAACTTCGAGGTGCATATCAAATCCTGATTGAAATTAATTTGTGTAGTATATATTTCATGCTGGATTTAGCGTTTTCATGCTGGATTTAGTTCTGATTGCAACTTCCCAAAAACCTCCATATGCATATTTAATTGGGTTTAGTTTGATTTCAGCTTCGAAACCTACAGGTGCGTAGTTTTGATTTCAGTTTGGGTTTAATTTTGATTTCAGCTTGGCAACCTGCAGCATAGTTTTGATTTCAGCTTTTTAATTTTGATTTTGCTTTCCCTTGTAAGCTTTGATTTCGGCTGCTCAAACTCTACGGTACTGGGTTTAGTTTTGAGCTATTGATTTTAGCTTGGCAACCTGCAGCATAGTTTTGATTTCAGCTTTTTAATTTTGATTTTGCTTTCCCTTGTAAGCTTTGATTTGGGCTTCTCAAACTCCACGTACTTGGTTTAGTTTTGAGCTATTGATTTTAGCATTTCAACCTATGCAAACCGCTAGGTGCATATCAGATAGGCTATAGTTTTGATTTCAGTGTTTTAGACTGGGTTTAGTTTTGATTTCATCTCAAACTGGGCTTAATTTTGTTTTCAGCTTTGCAACTTTCTGGGTGCATATCAGGTTGAATTTGGTTTTGATTTCTGGCTCCCCATAAACAAACCGTATTGAGTTCTAATTTCAGCTTGGAAACTTCTGAGTGCATATGATTTCAGATGTGAAATATTTTAGATGGGTTTTGCTACTGTACTAATCCAGGGTTTAATTGTAACAAAATATGATCAGGCTGGAAGGCAAGATGGCAATCATCGTTGGTGCAGCCAGCGGCATTGGAGAGACAACAGCTCGTCTCTTTGCAGCGCATGGTGCCCGAGTCCTGATCGCAGATGTGCAAAACGCAGAGAATCTGGCTAAGGAGCTCGGCAACGGATCTGAGTTCATCCACTGCGATGTGAGGAATGAAGAGCATGTGGCAGCCGCAGTGGACAAGGGCGTTTTAATGGGGGAAGGCAGGGTGGACGTCTTCCACCACAACGCGGGCATTTTGGGAGCGGTAGGTCCTATTGACGAGACGCGCATGGCCGAGTTCGATTACACCATGGATGTCAATATTAGGGGAGCGTTTCTTGGCGTCAAACACGCAGCCCGGGTGATGAAGCCAGCGAAGAAAGGGTCCATCATCTGCACGGGAAGCGTGGCGGGCGCCGTGGGAGGGCTGGGTCCTCATGCTTATACTATCAGTAAGACGGCTCTGGTTGGCCTTGTGAGGTCAGCGTCGGTGGAGCTCCGAGGGTTTGGGATTCGCGTTAACATGATCAGTCCTGACGGCGCTCCCACGAACATTCTGGCTCAGGCCGTTCATATGCTTGAGTGTGAACCAGTATCCTTGGATTTGGCCGAAAAAAAGGCCAAAGAGTTTTCACCTCTCCCGGACCGTGCTTTAAGCACTCTGGATGTGGCTCAGGCAGCACTGTTTATCGCAACAGAGGATTCTGGCTTCATTAGTGGGCATAATCTGATGGTGGATTGTGGGAATACGGTGACGAAGCCCTATGATAATGCTCGCTGGTACACCACTCATTCTCCTCTGTTTAGAGAAGCTGCAAAGACCGGCATGGATTGATTGAACCTCAGGAACCTGCAAATGTCACCCACAATTCCTTCCCACTCACTCCAAACTCTTATTGAAAGCTCCTGTCGTTCTTGTTGTTTTTCCCCTTTATGCCAGGGATTCTTATGTAGAACTGCAGCAGCAGGGTGCAATGAGTGTGTTGGGTATCAAACCTGAATCACACATTTATCATTAGACAAGAGCCCAACCGATAGATCAGATTTATTTGAGGAAAACTAATTAGTCAGCTAATACAATGGTTGATAGATGTTTGAAGTGGGTTGGATCATTTTGTAATTTAATGCAAATAAGGATTGAATAAAAGCCCTATGCATCATCACTGTGGATTGTGTGCTCCACAAATTCTCTCTCTTTACTTGTACTTGCTATCTGTGTGATGCTGTCCGTGTGATTTTTATATTAGCTTCTCATAACTGTTACAAAATGTCTGCAGAGAGGCTTTAAGCCTTATCCCAGAGTCCAATGCAAAAGGATGAGTGGATAAAACTATAAAATCAATCTTTTGCATATCTTGATCATGTGTACCGTTTATATTTGCATTGTTGAAACAATTAGATTTATAAAAGGATGTTTTTGCATATCTTGATGGTGTGTGTCATTGTACCCAGAGCAGCTAGGTGCATTTACAGTGCATTATGATAAAAATCTTATCAGGTGGGTAATGTTTATTTGTTGGTTAAAAAAAAATATAATACTTATAACTAATATTGTTATCCTTTATTCATCTGAGCTAGAATTATTTTATCCCTTTTTTCATCTGAGTTAAAATTATTTTAAATGATAAAAAAAAAATTATCTCAAAAGATCTTTTGATTCTTTTATATGTTTGATAAATTCAAAATTAAAATGGATCTAAGCTGTGTATATTTGCATTATTAAAACTTGTATATTTATAAAAAAAATTATAATTAATATATATTTGTATTAAAATTTGTATATTTAAAAAATATATATATAATTAATATATATTTGAGTGATCTTCTGGAAATGGCTGGTCAAATACTCATGTCACTCGCTCTTCTGTTGATATTGCTGAATCTATGTGCTGCTCAGCAAAGAGAAAAGCTCCATGTGTTGAGTGTTCAAAATTGTGATCTCTTCAATCTTATATTTTCAGAGCTTTTCTAAAGAATTTATCCATTTGGACAGTGAATTGAAGTCTTACGGATGTATTCTTCGGTCGTTGCTTGGTCTCATTAACTTGAGATCACTCCACATGGGAGACATTATCCCTTGTGTAGATTTTATTACCTTAAAAGTTAAAACACAATTTCCAATTACACCAAAGTTCCCCTACATTAAGTGTAATAGTGATGATCTTGCTCATAAAAATTTGTTAATACAGAATAACTTAATGAAACATATTTAGCATTGCTTACCTAATGTTATGCTGCTCTGTGTACTCTAGTCAGTTTACGGCAACTATATCTCTGTCCCTTTGATGTTAAGTAAAAATCATCACTGTCTTGGAAGTCATAGCTTATGTTTTTAATTAGGAATAGTTCTGAACATCATCCTGCTCCTTCGATTAACTTTTGTTCTCTCTTGCTCCAACCTATATTGGAAAGTGCATCTGCTACTGAATTTCCAGCCCTTTCAACATGCATAAACCTAAGAGTAGAAAAGCTATGTCAATGCTGCAAAATGGAATCAAGGTGTGTGGGTAATCTCCAATGGGTTGAAAATTGAAATTCCCCCACTGCCTTTATTTTGCTAACCATCCCTGATTTTATCTGCAATCAACTTTGAATCCCTTTCAATGATTAGCTTATATAAATGGACGTTTCTTTCTATACCTTTAAGAAGATTAAGGATCTCGGTTTCATTATTGGTGGAAAATGCCTATATTTTGCGCATAGCAAGTCTCTGGAATACCTTCTTCAGTCTCTCCTATTCCCGAGCTTTTTAGATTGCTTCTGAAAATTCCCCCATAGTTTAATTTTACGAAAGTAGGTGGATGCCATAGTACGGAAGGAGACAGTGGAGCGCAAGGTTGAAGCAAATTCACTGCATCAATTTCCCAGAAAGACAATTTAACCCAATCATCTTCAAAGTCTATGTGATCGTCAGGTTTCCATACTTGGGATTGTATGGTCAATTGTATGGTCTTTTTAATATATATGAGGATTTTACTGCGAATGATGTGGATATGGGTCTCAGTTTTCTTGAAATTTCTTTTGTTTTTTTTCAACTAAATTTGAAAAGGAGAATTATTAATTATTTAATTTAATTTTTTTTTTTTTAACTTTCAAAGTCACAAGTTTATTTTTCAGTTACCAAAACTACATTTTAATTACCTATTCGTTTTCTAACTGACTTTTCGTTTTCTAACTGACTTCAACACACATGTTTTAATTCTGACATATGCTTTTTCTGTGAAATTCTGACTTTGTGTTTGTTTATTTATTCTGACAGATGCTTTTTCTGTGAAATTCTGACTTTGTGTTTGTTTTTTTCTCAGATGGTCCTGTAATCTAATAAAAGTTATTAAAATTATTGACATTTTTCCTAATTTCATTTTATTTAATCATTTCATTAGACATTCTTCCAATGGTTATCATCAATATCCATTTTGGTTGTTTCAAAAAGTTGTAGAAATTGAATTTCTTTCCCACTTCAAAAGTTTTAACATTTATTTGTTAATTACAATTAATTTTAATTATTAATGATTTATTTTTAAAAATTCATAAAATATATGTATCTTTACTGATCCACATACTTTAAGTCATGCTTACTTTTCTCCTTCCCATAAACGCTTGACATTATTTTACTAAATCATGGCGATATCAAAATCTTTGACGCACATCGCTGACGAGAAGCAAAATACCAAAAACATTCTAACGTTATTGTTCCTTTAAACCTCCAACCTCGTCTCTTTGTTAATAACAGTGACCTCGTTGAACACAACTGTTTTGAACTGGGTATTAGCGTTTTTGTGTGCAACCACGAGATTGCAAGACCTAAGACTAACTGGAGAATGGACCCTACATAACCAATGAATGTCATACTTTGATGGAAGTAATCAATTGATGTATTAGACAATTATGCAATATAGAGTGTAATCGTTTTTTAATTATTGTTTTCCACAGCCTGTGGTGTATGTTAGACTTGGATTACGTGTTTACTTCTGAATGCTCATGATTGCCGGAGCTATCTCACAAAACCAAGTTGTTACAGTGATTTGATTTTGTGATTTACACTGATATGCAGACTGGATTTGAGAGCAACTAATAAGTTTTTTTTTATTTTATTTTGTATTTAAGAAAAGAAAAAGGATGTTTATTTACATTGGTGGATGATTTTTTTTCCCAGGAAAACCTTATCATAACTCAGTTGTTAATCAGTACAGTAGTGGGACAGTAATCACTAGCTGCTGTGTCAATCAGTTGTGGGGCAGCAATCACTAGCTGCTGCTATCAGCCAGTGCAGGTCGACTCATCATCGTCATTCAAAGAAACCAAGCCATCTATCTGGAATAACCCGCTGGTGGTCCCTAAGGGAGCAGACTTTCCTGCCAAATACCTCTGGAATTAGGGTCATTAACCTATTTTCTTAAGTAGGAGAAAGATAAGTTTTTAGCCAAACAAAAACAGTTTTAGATCATAGTGCAGGACCAAAAACAATGGATGATATCTCTTTCTAAACTTTTAACTATAGAATAATATATTTTATTGATGAGATTTTAACCGGACACAGAAAGGCAGCCATGTACTAATTCTTTAAACTTTCTTTACTCTATCTCTCATATATGCACATATGGTACTCTGTATCTTCTGTCTGTACGTGCATTTACTTGTTTGATTTTTATTATTGTGAAAAAAGCATTTGGAAGCAATCACACAATGTCCAGGCCAAGTTCTGTAAGGTAATGTAAACTCTTGCAAGTATAAATTGTTATGAGAAACCAAATTTTCAATGCGAGTGTTTGTGGGCGCTGATAAGTGATTAGTTACATTGCATTGATAGGCTACTTGTGCAAGGCTTAAGGCTGGAGGCACCATCATCAAGCATTAGGGCCTATCTACCTTATCATAAATTATGCTTCAGGAGTATATCTACGATTCCTTCTCCCACAGCCAAAAGGTAATTTTTTTATTATGAGTAGTTTTAATTTCAGCTTTGCAACTTATTTCCAGGTGCATAGATTGGGTTTTAGCCAATTTATTTGCAGTTCAAATTGGGTTTAGATTTGATTTCATCAGACTGGGTTTCGTTTTGATCAGGCTGGAAGGCAAGATGGCAATCATAATCGGCGCAGCCAGCGGCATTGGAGAGACCACAGCTCGTCTCTTTGCAGCGCATGGCGCCCGGGTCCTGATAGCAGACGTGCAAGACGCCCAGAATCTAGCAGAGAAATTGGGCAACGGATCTCAGTTTATCTTCTGCGATGTGAAGAAAGAAGATGAAGTAGCGGCTGCGGTGGAGAAGGGCGTTTCAATGGGGGACGGCAGAGTGGACGTCTTTCACCACAACGCGGGCATTTTGGGCGCGGTCGGTCCTATTGACGAGATGCGCATGCCSGAGTTYGATTACACGATGGCCGTCAATCTCAGGGGAGCTTTTCTGGGCRTCAAATATGCAGCCCGCGTTATGAAGGCTGCGAAGAAAGGGTCCATCATCTGCACGGGYAGCGTGGCCGGCGTCSTGGGAGGGTTGGGTCCTCATGCCTACACTATCAGCAAGACGGGTCTGGTCGGGCTCGTAAGGTCGGCGTCAGTGGARCTCCGAGGGTTTGGGATTCGCGTTAACATGATCAGTCCCCACAGCGTTCCCACGCAGATTCTGGCTCAGGCACGCCAAATTCTYGACTGCAAACCATTCTCCATGGAATTGGCCGAGAAAAAGGCGAAAGAGAATTCAGTCATGCCGGAACATTGGCTAAACACTCTGGACGTGGCTCAGGCAGCGCTGTTTCTTGCGGCAGAGGAGGATTCCGGCTTCATTAGCGGGCATAATCTGGTGGTGGATTGCGGGCATACGGTGACCAAAGCCTATGATAATGCGCGCTGGTACACCACTCTTTCTCCTCTGTTTAGAGAAGCTTCAAAGACCGGCATGGACTGATCTAATTTCAGGAGCCTGCAAGTGATACCCACAATTTCTTCTCACTCAGTCCAGATTCTTTTGTGTGTATATCTATATATATATATACACACAACAAAAGCCCATGTTGTTTTCCCTGTTGGGTATCAAACCTGATTCAGTGAATTTAAGCCATGCAACAACCTAACCCATAGATCAGATCTATTGTAGGAACATTAAGTAGTTAGCTAATACAATGGCTGCATGTTGAAGTGGGAGGGATCAGTTTGTAATTTAATGCAGGCTCAGGATTGAGTAAAGAACTCTATGCATTATTACTATGTGGATTGTGTGCTATCCAAATTCTCCCTTGTGACGTTTTATATTAGCTTCTCATAACTACAAATCTTCTTTTGCATATAAATTCATCTGTGTGATGTTTATATAAGCTTTTCATAATGGTTTATATATATATATATATATATATATATATATTCCAGCTTATACTCCAACAATAGAGTTTGAGTTTGGAGTATTTATAATAATATATTGTTTATATTATTTGAGGAAAATCAAATAGAGTTTAAAATTATTATAACAATATATTTTTTTTTATGAATTTAATATATCATTTATAAGAATTAAATTTAGATGGAAAAGATAATAATTATTTGTTTTAATCACCTAACTAAACTTAATTATCATTTAGTCATCTTTATATTGTTAAAACAATTAGATTTACTAATATAACTAATATCATGAGTGACCTTTTGAAAAATTGAAAATGGCTAGTCATGACATACTTCCTCTTAAAGAGTGGAGAATCTCCATAAGAGTTGAGTGTTCACTAATCTTTTTTATTTTGATTTTTTCAGAGCTTCATCAATTCTTCATCAATTTGGGTGGAGAATTGAAGTCTTGTGAATATCTGAATATTTTCCTCATTGTTGCATGATCTCATTCAAGTGATAGTACATAATTGAAAATATTTTATATACAATTATACATAATTAAAAATATTATATATACAAATATGCATAATTAAAAGATTTCAGTTTTCAAAATAATATGAAAAACCACAATTTATTAAAAAAAACAATCTTAACTTAATGAATATTAAATGATAACATTTGTAATAACCCTTGAAATCTTAACTTATTGAATATTAAGTGATAATATTTTTAATAACTCTTTCACTATGAATATCAAATGAATAAGGATTTATTCATAATTAATTATCAAACTATTAATTCATCTTATTTTATCAACAACATCCAATCAGGTGCATCTTTTCTTTAAATTATAGTCCACATGTGTTCTTCATCTCATTTATTTATGACAAAAAAGATTTACAGTTTAACCTCAACTACAAACTCATCTAAACTAAACTAAACAAATATAAAACTCTCATTATCACCTCCATATATGGGGCAACACTTTTCCCATATGTTTAACAAACAAATATGAAAATTCCATTATCACCTCCATATATAATGTCCAACAAACAAATATTAAACTCCCATTATCACCGGCTTTTCTTGTAACAGTGTCAAGCTTAAAGTTTGATACCATGATGAAAAAATATGAAACTCCTTTTAGCAACACTTTTCCCATAATGTACAACAAACAAATATGAAACTCCCATTATAACAAGGCTTTCTTGTAACAGTGTCCAGCTTAAAGTTTAATACCATGTAGAAAAAATTACCATCATAACACAAAAAGATGGAAGAAATATAAGTATGATAAACTTCACAACATTACTTTCTATTTCACACCAGAAGCATGTATATCTCAACATATAGATAATGAAAATATTTTGTCTTCCAAAAAAGTATGAAAAATCTTATTTAAAAATAAATTAAAATAAAATAGCCACTAGTAAAATGATCACTTATAATATTTTTAACATATAGTTTATAGAGAAAAAATAAATTAATTTCAACTTTATCTTAAAACATAATTGTATTTTCTTTTGACAAAAAGTTAAACATTTAGTATCTAATATCATGTATGGAATTAAAGTTAGATATTACTTGAAATTACATAACTCCACTTTTATTTTGATAATAAAATATAACCTCAAAATGCATATGTTTATTTAATATCTCATCTTTTTTACCAGGGGAAGTTAGTTACCACAGGCCCCACACACCACCTTAACCTAGGAAAGCCACCCCACACCCTCTTACTTGGAAACTTTACACACACCCCTCATTAAATTAAGGAATCCTATATAAGTTGAATAATGACTCAATTAGAATTATTATAACCTAAAGAAATGACTAAGGAACTCTTACTCAGGAAACCTTAGCTTCTTCTAAAGGAATTAGGTCTTTTTTTTTATATAAAGAAACAAATTAATAATCCAAAACACAAATATATGTGATAGAAGCGAAAGTCTTACCAGATCAGATTTTGTCTACACAATTGACATTGTGTAGTTACACATCAGGATTTTGATATTATTTCATGAAAAAGTGTGCTGGTAAGGATTTTGAGATTATATCATTAAAAGCTAGGCCAGTAACCCAGAAAATTGTAAGAAAACACAATTTTCATGATAAGATAAAATTCTGTAACAACAAACAAAACTTCCAATGAGAATGTGCATTATGAAGCCCAGGCCAACGGAAAAAACCAAACACAGCACCGTTTTTGTAAAAGATGCTAGACATGGTTTGGAAAGCAATACAGATTTCAGGAGATGGAAAACATCCATCAATGTCCAAGTTCATGTGGTGGGCAGTTGAGTTCTACTCGCAGGATTGTTCTTTTCCCTTGTCGTAGATCTTAAGCAACAAGCAAAAGTAACTGCCATGAGTTCATCAAACTCAAAGCAAAGACTTTATTTCTGAACACTTTGTTTGAACGATGCGTAGAATCAACCACATCCACATGTATGTTCCGAGCCAGATCCAGACATAGAGACAAAACCAGAGCCAAAGCCAAGAGTTGGGAGCCATAGTCCAGAGTACTTTCTTTATCTGAATTTTTGTGGAACCAAAAACCCCAATTTAGGAGGTTTGTTTGGTAATCCGGATCCAAGGATTAAAAAAATATAACATTAACTTCTCTTGTACAATTTCATCTCCATTCCAACGCTACCCTCCCACTTCAGTGATTCTTGTGGGAGTTCGAAGGAAAACTCTCCCATGTAAATCTAAAATATGTCATAGTGTAGCGACAATTTATTTGTAACATCCTACCCTCCCACTTCAGTGATTCTTGTGGGAGTTCGAAGGAAAACTCTCCCATGTAAATCTAAAATATGCCATAGTGTAGCGACAATTTATTTGTAACATCCTTGGCCAAAAATCGTTGAGGTGAGGAAGCTGAACGGACAGGAGAGAGAAAAAGATTTGGGGGAAGGGCGTTGGAAGGATTAATAAGATGCAAGACAGCTCAGGAGATGGGAAATCCACTCCCAGAGGCAGAGTTGTAGACCCCGAATCAGAGGGAAAGAACTGCAGTACAGAATCTTCGAGAATTGAAGATTTGTAAACTATAGCAGATCCGAAAGAGCCTTGGTGTTATTCCACTATTCTGCTAATGAAGCATAGTCTTGCCACTATTATTTATCTCTCCGCCATATCTTACTGATGAAATTTTTAATCTGATGATAAATCTGCTTAAAATAATTTATGTTGCAGTTATAAATGTATCAATGTATCAGATATGTTAGCAATGGCACAATGAATCCTTTATCCTTCTTGTCAATGTGGATACATGGAAGACATTCTGGTCAATGTGATGCATGTAAGACAGAGATCCACTCTGAAGGAAATTGAGCAGAAGCTCTTTTTCATTGATCGTATTTTGAAGATTATTGTTGGGTTATTAGCCTTGCATGAAGGTGTTGTAGACGCATGCACAATTTTATTCTAGTGTGCCTTGGATATAGAAAAGATATCCTTAATTTGTGCATTATATTCTGCCTGTAGTAGATTATACTCTCACAGACAAAGGATTCAATGGATTGTTTTCTTTTCTTTTGGCACTGCATCAGATACAGTGTTGTCATGCAGCAAAAATATATCACTGCCAGGGAAAGTTGAATCCCATAGCCACTGGATTGTATGCAGTGTTTGATGACTGCCATCGGCAAGCAAGTATTTGTTGTTAAATTAATTTACCCTCTTGCACATGATTCGGTACTGGTCTGTAACTATAAGCATAGCGCTCTATACAACAATTCATAGCCACCGTGGTTGCATGAGCTAATTCAAGCTCTTCTTCCTAGTTTTTGTTGACGGTAGCACACAACATTTCAAATCTATGAAACAAACACACAAAAAAATTGTTTTAACTCAGGTTGAGGAGCTAAGAGTGAGAACACTTCAGTTTCTGAGTTGAATGCGAAAATTTTCAAACCAGTGAAATAACACTTAAAATTCATTATGGCAAAGTTTTAATGGTGTGAAATCAAATTTGTACTAAATTCTATGGAGTTAGACAACTTTTTATACTCATAATTATTTATCTGACTTGATATGCCTTCACTTCAAAAGAGTAAATTATTTTGAACAAGCATGCTTTTCGGAACTGTTTCGCTATGTATTTACAACAGAAATGTTGTTTAGCAAAATGGCAATTGGTTTTGTTTTGGTTTTGCACTTCTGATAAAATACTACTTATATATTAACGAAAACTAAGAAATGTTGTCAATTTTAAAAACCAAATGTTTGTTTACAGTGCTAGTAAAATTGTTTATTATAATTATTTATCGAAAAATTGATCTAAAAAGTATTGATACAAAATAGAAGTTCAACTATAAACACATTAAACTTTTATTTCTCATATGACATAAGAGTATACTGGTATATATTTATGATCTGAATTTATGAAATTAGAATCTGAATGTAAAACCTTGGAGCGGTGTCCCAAAATTGCATAAATCTGGGCAACTACATATAACAGATTCATCACACAAATCAACACTAAAACATTGATTGACAATTACTGAAATTCAAAACCAAACATACAAAAATCTTCCTGAAGTGTGTTGTATGAAAACTCACCGGCAATGTCTTCGACCTTAAATGCTGGCTAAATTGCATTAAAAGATTCCCAGATTAAAGTATCTCTTCAAAAACCAAATATAGATCAACTGATTGATAGTAAAGATTCAAAAATATCCTAGTCCTATATATTCACTTCATGTGCTATGTTAAAATTCAAAATTAATTTAATCCATCTTTATGCTTTTTTATTATACCTCCCTTCTATGATGTCGTTGTTGTGCAATCATTTACCAGTTTTAATCAGTGAAATGGTCGCATATGAGATGAGAGAACATGGTCTCTATTTTGGTCTAAATACATGACTTATTTAAATTGATGTTTCTATTTTCATAGATAAAAAATATTATACTTGTCACTGTTTTATATAACAGAACATGTCATCTTTTACAAATAAGAAAATAAGTTCATTCCAAACCTACCCTAGAACACAGATAAACAACTAGAACCTAAAGCGAAGGAATCTTATAAATGATATTCATCTCTAGTCCAAATAAACATCAAAGGGCACTAAGAAAATAAGTTAATTCCAAACCTACCCTAGAACATAGATAAACTATTAGAACCTAAAGAGAAGGAATCTTATAAATGGTATTCATCTCTATTCCAAATAAACATCATTCAAAGGGCACTAGAGGCAACCATGAGATATCAAGGTAGACCTAGACTCACTCAAGTCACTTATGACTTTCAGTACAGAATTTACGTTGAAAGAGCATTTCATGTAAAGCAACTTGAATCTTTGGAAAGCTCTGTATTTATGGCCAAGGTCATGGAGCTTCTGCCAACAGAAGCTGATGATAAAATTATGTTATTGCTATAGTATGGTTTTGCCATATTTTATTGCCTCACTGAAATTTATTAGCCTACGTAACTCTCTTGGATTTTAAGTTTCAATGTGAAATTTTTTTATTTTTTGGTATTA
The DNA here is from genome assembly GCA_010110895.2 of Picea sitchensis. Taxonomy (NCBI): domain Eukaryota; kingdom Viridiplantae; phylum Streptophyta; class Pinopsida; order Pinales; family Pinaceae; genus Picea; species Picea sitchensis. The sequence goes on from SNQJ01S0209721.1 coordinate 13,285, forward strand.
GATGGTTTAATCCATTTTCTTAATTCTCGTACTACTATAAGTTTTTATTCTTAAGATCCCCAAGGGTTAGCTCAATTGGTTGAACCATCAGCCCAAGGCATGTTGTCGAAGGAGAGGCCATACGTCACAGGTTGAAATCCAATCAAGTCTTTCTCTTCGAGAATCTGTCTCTGAAGAAGAGGCAAAAGATTCTACAATTCCAATCAAACAAAAAGATGCATGTTCTACCACCTGCCAAACAAACAGATATTGTAATCCATCAACTAATGGCTTCAAAGTTAAACTAACACCAAGATGGGACTTCACAGTTGGCCCATGCTCTGGGTTCTTTCTCCGCATGCTTTTAATCAAACATTTCCTGCAAACCATGCCAAACAATCAAGTTTAAAGATAAGCACTAAATTGTCAATTGGATGTTTCAAGTGTTGTTTTCTACAGTGCGGGGGAGCGCCCCCCCCCCTCTCCTTACTCCTCTCCTGAAGCGCACTCCCAGAGGGAGTGTTCCGGAAGTGCCCTTGGGAGCGCACTTCCTGAATGCTCTCTTCTAGGAGCTTTTTTTGGAAGCAAGCTCCCTTGGGAAAAAAAAACTCTCCTTGCTCAAGTGCTCCCTAAACGCTCCCTCAGTGTTCCATGGCCGCTCCCTTGTGATGAGGTAGGTTCATCTTTTATTGGGGGTGTTTGGGAACCAATTCAAGGTTCCAAATGGCTTTAAAAGGTATGGCTAGGGTTTGTTAAGATTAAAAGTTAAAACACTCACTCCATTTTTCTCTCATTCTATTTCTCATTTCACTCATCTTTGCTAGGAGGGTTTTGAGTAGGCTCCTTGCTAGTTCTTGAGGAGATTGAAGGTTGTTATAGGGAGATTGAAGGAAGATTGAAGGATGCTTTAGGGAGATTGGAGAGCTTGGAGGGGATTGGAGAGCTTGGAAGGAATATTGAAGGCTGCCATAGGGAGTTTGGAGAGCTTGGAAGCGAGATTGAAGGCTGTCATTTGTGAGCGCTGGAATGGAGATTGAAGGTTGCCATAGTCATATTCAACCACCATTGGAAAGCTAGAGGTAGGCTCTTAAGCCCATTCTTGTTTTGTTTTTTTTTCTAAATTCCATGCGTTGTAAACTAATATATTATTCTATGTTGAATATTTGAATGTTTTCTTAACACCCTTGTAGAAGTCTGTGACAAAGCTTGGGGGAGGGAAAGGGGGTGGAACCACCAAATTTACATGCCATCATGTCATAAAACTTACACGGGTTCCTATACCCATGTGAGAAAGAATCTATGTGGGCTTATGCATTGGGATGAATGTAAGACTATAGGAGTCAAAACCTGTGTGGAAGTGCCATCCAAAAGCATAATCAAATACCAAAAGGAAGAGGAGGCAGCACAAAACAAATGCAAAAAACCAAGGGTTGAACATGAGAGTTCACAAAGAATGTTCATCGGTCGATCCCCATCCCCCCATGTTAGTGGATTCTTTCCTTCACCTTCAGGGCATAGAACACCATCAAATTTCCTTGGCCAAGGTTGTAGAGATGATGTGGATGAAAAAAATTGCAGGTTTCTCTATGCATGTGGTGTATCATTCAATGCTCTTCGCTCACCCTATTGGCATGAAATGGTAAAAGCCATCAATGGTGCCCCGAAAGGATACAAAAGCCTCGGGTATGACAAAGCTAGAACCTTGGCACTTGACAGGGAAAGAGCCAAAATCCATGCTACTCTAGGAAAAATTAAAAATGCTTGGAACCATCATGGGGTATCAATTGTATCTAATGGTTGGAAAAATGTTGAAGGCATGCCATTGATAAATATTCTTGGTGTGTCTGCTAGTGGTGTGGTCTTCCTTTCATCCCGCGACTACTCAGATCGCTACAAGACTAGTATTAATATTGCAGAAGCCTTGATTAGAACATTCAAGAGATTGGGGCCTAGGCCCTACAACGTCTTTCAACTCATCATTGATAATGTTGCTAATTGTAAGGTAGTAGGAGCAATCATTGAGGATAGGTACCTCAATATATTTTAGTCAGGGTGTTTGGTTCACAAAATGAACCTTTTGATGCACGATATGATTAAAATGAAGGAATGTGATTATAGATGGATCAATGTTTTGTACAAGAGAAGGAAGAAGATGATAAGATTTATTACCCATCATACCATTGCCCACTTCATTTTCCGCGATCACTCCAAGTTGGAGTTACTAAAAATTGCAAAGATTAGATTTGCTAGCTATTATCTCACCTTCAAGCGCCTTTTGAAGGTAAGAGAGGCATTGGTTAGTATGCCCTTGAGTAATTCATGGAAGGATATAAAAGACAAGGCTACATCCGCATCTAACAGACTTGAATTTCAGGAGGTGTAGGCCACGGTTCTTGATGGTCATTGTTGGCAACATGTTAGGTATATTTTGCAGTTCACCAAACCCATTTATAGTATAATTCAGTTTGCATATACAGATCAACCGATGATTGGAGATGTGTATGAGCAGATGGTCAACATGCTAGGCAAAATCAAAGGCATTGTTGAGCCGAGGGATGCAATCTTGTATGATCATATCCATAAACATGTGGTCAAAAGGTGGGATAATTTGAATGTTCAACTCCATGCCCTAGCATATGTCATTTACAACTTTACAGTTTACCTTTGAAGTTTAAACTTTGAACTATTGATTGAATCTTACAACTCTTTATATGATGCTCTAGAGTTTATTTCATTTTGTGGTTGATGTTGTCTACTACAATCTGTTGATGACAAATTTTATATGATTGATGTTACATGTGTACTAAATGGTTGATACT
>SNQJ01S0209722.1:2891-16058 GCA_010110895.2 Picea sitchensis
GCTAATAGATGGGCTAAACTTGGAGCTTCACATGGCAAAGGCGTTTATAGAAAGGATCATGAGACATTTAAGGTAGGGTATAGTTGGCATGTGGTGGGAAAGTTTGTTCTCATGATCCTTAGTCCAAGTTGATTGCATGTTGACCATTTATGGCCATTTGTGCAATTTATTTTTTCAATGTATCGTGGTTGTTATGGATTTCATAGCCCGAGCTTCATCTGATCTTTGGTGGGACTCTTCGTCATTGGAGAATTTCAGGGTGGGTCTAGTTTGGCTCTCTCGACGTTCAACGTTGTAGGTCCTTTCTCCTCTAGCTGAGACTAGTTTGGTAAACAAATCCTTTTCACGTGCTTTGATTTCAAATTGGGATTGCGATGTTTGTTATTTGGATTTTGGTTATGTAGCATTTTTTTTGGGTTAATTGTCGATAGTTCTGATAATTATCCTAGTAATAAAATGTTGGATGCTCTGTATTTTCTCTTCTGGGAAGGTAAAGTTTTGGAGCACTGCTATTCTTCATCCATATTCTGGACTGGTCTATTTGCAGAGATTTTAGTCTCCGAACTTTTATTTGGTGATTCATGTTGGTTTTTGGATGTTTATATTAGAATATTTAGCACATCAACTCTCTTCCCTTGGAAAATTAGCGGAATTGCTCTAGATTCTGTTAATATTGTTAACCCTCACTTTGTTCACCTGGAGTGTTCTTTCATTTTAAGCAATTATGTTGGGCATGTTGTATTTGTCTCTAACAAAAATTGCCACAATGAAGTGAATCCCTCTCCCAGGTTTAGGTTTGAAGATAGGTTGTTTTCAGTTGGGGTTAGCCCTAATGTTCTTATTTTTCCATAGGTGGTTTGCATTGTTACCAAGACAAACTGGTTTGAATACATTAACAACAATGGAAAGAGTATGGGTCAAAACATGGATATTTATGGAGGGGAATTTAAATAGATCTTTCGTTGTCAAGAGGATATTTCATAGGCAAATTGTTATGCTATGTTAGGATATTTAGACACTTAGGAGTTAGTTAAGATCTACTTGGTCTAATGTGTCATTAGATAAAAGTGTGTTTCTTAGTGTGTTTATTTAGTATGCATTTGTAGTTAGGAAATCCGACGATCACCATATGTTCCCGACATAGAGTGATCCGACGGTTCATATTCTCCTCGATCTTAATGACCATTGATTCGTGGCTTAGCACCCGATTGGTCCATGATCTCTATTTAAAGAGCATGGAGGGTCATTTTCCGATGATCAACTCTTGTAAAATCTCTCTGCAATATTTTTATTTTGCATTAATAAACTGCTCCAAGTGACCGCGTTAGCTGTGGCCGTGTTGGGCCCCAACAACCCCCTTCTTTTTCTTTAATCAAAATCTAGCGTCCCTCGAAATTTGACTTGGATTCTTCGTTTGTTTCCCTTTGACTTGATTGGATTGGTATTGGTTTGTTTTATTTCGAGGTTGGTTTGAGTTTATATTCTTTTCTTTTGTTTGGTTTGAATTTCATGAAATTTAAATGCCATTTCGTTTTGCTTTCTACAAAGTTTTGATGTTGATGGACAAGCTTCATAATTTGGGAGTTTTTATTACGACACATCTTTTCTATGACATTTGTTCACATTTGATCAAATTTGAATGAGGGAGAGAGGAACATAGAAATCTTAATTTAAACGAAAACCTTATTTTTTATCCACTGTTTACTTTCGTTTAAATTATGATTATGTTTTCGTCTTTTGCTCATTAACAATAATTTTCACAAAATCATTTGGTAGGTTTAATTAATTAAATTATTTTGTTAGTTTGCATCTCATTTCAAAAAATATATATAAAAAAAAAAAATATCTATCATTTGTTTGATTTTGTGAAAACCCAAAATTAATATTTTTCTCATTTCCATCAACTTGAAGCTTCTAGAATTTTAAGATCATATTTGAAAGGGAAATATAAACAATATTTGTTTAGAACTTATAGTTAGTTTAAATTCATTTTAATTTTATTGTTCTAGATTTTGTTTTATTCACAATTTTTAGGTTATTAATTTGGTTTCTTTTTGTTTCACGGGTTTCTATTATCAGTTATTTGNAAATATAAACAATATTTGTTTAGAACTTATAGTTAGTTTAAATTCATTTTAATTTTATTGTTCTAGATTTTGTTTTATTCACAATTTTTAGGTTATTAATTTGGTTTCTTTTTGTTTCACGGGTTTCTATTATCAGTTATTTGGTACAGATCTAATCATGACTTGATTTTATTATCTAAATATGTTCAAGATAATTGATCCAAAATAATATTGGATTGCTGCAAATAATTTATGAGCAACAACAGATAAGATTTGGAAATGTGTTCAAGAACAGACATACGATTTTGCGGGACTTCTTTCAGCCAAACCATAAGGAATCTGAAGAAACTGTTGAAAACCCATCTGCAGAATTGAGCCATTTAACTTAAATGTGAGCTTTTCCCCGAACAAATGCACGATGTGAGAGATATTTTTGTCTCTTTATGAAACCAATTTCAGGTGGCGAAAATTATTAGTGACACCCAGACTGATCATTCATTGTATAAACATATGTGAAAGTTCAGAGCCAAATGGATCCAAGAAATTTAGAGGAGGATTTTGATCTTTTCTTTTTTGTATATTATTTTTTTTTTTAACTTTTTATTTTCAAATGGAGTAACGGATGGTTGGAATTTTGGGAGAATGGATGAGTATTTTCGAAGAAAAATATGAAATTCCAGATGGCTTAATGGTTTTTGTCCTGTGAGTAAAATGATTTTATTTTTATTATAATATCTTCATATTATTTGAGTAATTGATTATGCATTGATTTAAAATAGCTTTAGTTTGTTTTATCAATACATGGTTAATTGCTATCATTTATGTATTATTTTTTTCAATCTTTAAGAGTTTATTATCCCAAAAATTCTTCCTGGACCATATTATGAACATATTTTGTTGAAAGTATATGAGAAAACAATTTACTCTTTGGATTTCATCTTGTGTAGACTGTGTAGTGTTTTTTCATTGTCTTCTCATGTAATTTCTTGATGTGAAATGTTCTCTGTGTCGAATTAGCTTTAGTCAGTTCTGCACATAATATTTTATATCATGCTTTTCTTTATGCGGTTCATTATCTTTTGGTTTAGTTTATATCTGTGACTGATAATCTATTCAAGTATTTTGAGTTTACATCTGATGCTAGATAGTTGGTAACACCATTCCTGAGAATTGAAATTTCTTTCATTTTCAGTTATTAGACATTTCAACGTCACATGATATATAATTATTTGTCTTTCTGTCATCATAAACTCGCTCCAAAATATGAAACACTTCCTTGAATTTTTTCAGGAAGTATTATGCTTGCTATTGTCATAGGTTTACACCTGACACAGGTTAAGAGGAGCTCATACACATACAAAGAGATGGATTTAGCTTAGTACTGCTGATCAATGAGAGGTTAGTTAGCTTATTATTTATTTAATTTGTCAATTTGTGAATGAAGAGTGATTGCATCATTTAAACGCCAATCTGCTTTGTCTATTTTTGTTATATCATTTACAATCTTGTTCATTCATTGTTCATTTAGAGTACTAGAATAATTTTGTTTGTTTTTAATTTCTTTTTTAGATCCATTATCTTAAAACAATTATTTTCACAAGGCTTTGCTCAAACCTTGTAAACTGTATATAAACACTGTTAGTTAAGCATTTGTAATTAAAGTGTTGACTGTTAGAGTTGTATCTTTAGTTAGTCCACATATTTTAGTTGTATTAGGATCTTAGTTGGCTAACGGAGCCTTAAAACCCGTCAGGGTAGATTATACCAAACAGATTGGGTTAAATAGACAACCCCAATCCAGATCTTCCCTTCTCGTTGATGGTGTGTCATAAATGCTCGTCAACATGTCGTAGATGTTTCCCTGTAGAGGTTTTACCACGTCAAAACATCGGTGTGTTGATATTTGATCTGATTGTGTGAGTGGTTATTGAATGTGTTCGTCCTCTATTGGAATACCTGTGTTGTCAAACATGGTATCAGAGCCTGTTTAAAACCCGCTCATGTTGTAGATCGAGATCATGAAGACAAGTTGCCTCATCTCCATTTTCTATCATTTCCATACATTTATGGGTCGAGAGGTCTGTTCCATTGTGTCCTTAGCGCTCGTTTCAGTCGTGAACATTTTTCATTTCACTCGAAAAGGTTTCCATTTTCCCAATATACAACCATTTCAGTCAGATCTGGAGGTATAAATCCTGAATACGCATTTTAAATTTTTTTGCAGAGTATTATTTTGGTTTTATTTCAGTTTATATTATTTGTTTCCGAGTTGCTACTCTTCTATATATGCATATACTCTTTTCCCCGTGCCCGATGTGATATCATAAAAATAGAAATAGACAGGAAAAGGTGCATCTTCCGAGTAAGCTAACTGAGATCTAACCCTTGTTGTCATCGAGAAGCGAATTTTTTTCTTGTGTGAAAATAAAAAAAAATTGAGCATGCTCTCTGTTGTAACAGATATTAAAATCGACTGTGATGCCCAAACGATCATTTGACAAGACTAGCAATGCACACAGCTGGACATGCATGGACCTTTATGTCTTTGCTACCCCTTTTCGAGTGACATGGGATTACTATTTTACTGCAAAGGAGAACACATTGAACATTGAAGCATGGGAAGAACCAGCAGAACTTGAATATGTAAAGAAAAATGGAATGTTTGTGTTCCTTATGCCATCAGGAATGCTGGGAACATTGTTAGCTCTGTGGGATGTCTTGCCTTTGTTCTCAAATTCTAGCTGGGGTCAGAATGCAAATATTGCATTTCTTAAGAATCATATGGGGGCATCATTTGAACAGCGTCCTCAGTCCTGGATTGCAAATATTAACCCAGATGATATTCATTCTGGGGATTTTTTGGTTGTCTCAAAGATTCATGGACGGTGAGGATCCTTTGAGATTTTAGAGAAGTGGGTGACTGGAGCATATGCAGGTCATAGTGCAGTATGTTTAAAGGATGAGAAAGGAAATCTTTGGGTTGGATAATCTGGGCATGAAAATGAAAAGGGTGAGGAAATTATTGTTGTGATTCCATGGGAGGAATGGCGGGAGCTTGAACTCAAGGATTCGTCTAATCCATCGATTGCACTCCTTCCTCTGGACCCTGATTTGCGTGCAAATTTCAATGCCACTGCAGCATGGTATTATGCACGAAACATGTCAGGAAAACCCTATGGTTACCATAACATGATCTTCAGCTGGATTGATACCATAACAGACAACTATCCCCCACCCTTGGATGCCCATTTGGTTCTCTCTATCATGGCTATGTGGACTCGAGTGCAACCGAATTATGCTGCCAACATGTGGAATGAAGCCCTAAATAAGCGACTTGGAACCATGGACTTGGATATTCGTGGAGTTCTGATTGAGCCGGATGAGGAAGTTATGGCCCAGGTAAAGTCTATTTTTGTTGATGGATTGCCACCTCCTTGAGATAAAGAGCGAGTTCAGGAGATATTTAAGAGTTTTGGCGAAATTGAACAAGTGGAATTGGCACGAAATATGCCTACAGCTAAGTGAAAGGATCTTGGGTTCATTTGTTTTACAACTCGTGAAGCAGCAGTGGCTTTCATTGAAGGAGTAAATAAGAATGAGCTAAATGGAGAAGATGACAAGGTTACTCTGAAAGCTACTCTTCGAAAACCTTAGCAAAAGGAATGATCAGTTAAGGATGGGGTTCGTGCAGGATATGGTGGTCTTCGTGGGAATAGGGTGCCATGGGTTCGTGGTGTTGGTGATATTGAGCCCAGGAGGACAGGAGCACGTCATAGTCGATTTGGAGTTCATGAAGGGAGGCGAGCTCGACCTTCAGCCAAATATGTTGGAGCAATTACTAGACGATTATGGGACAAACGATAACGACACCTACGCTAACAACGTGATCATGAAGGTAACGATTGCATCGGTGAAAGTGTAAACCCTACCATCTTGAGTCAAGGCAACAGATTATGCGCTTATGCAAATCAGTGCAAAAAAGAGGTTACGAGGCGGGAGGCCATCGTGGTGCAGGACAATGAATGGAAGAACTATAACCTACCGTAGGGTCTATCCGCGTCGGTTGAGTAACAGTAGGGTAACCAGAAGGTTCTTGCATAGGAGAAATCCCGCAGGATCCGTCGTTCGGCAGCGTCAAAGATTCCTCATGGAGGCATCGACATTAATAATATCCGTGAAATGAAAATGGTAGTGTGACCGTTGGCCACAGTCTGAGGTGCGACAGAGTTCCCGGTGAGGCTTGAGCGACAGAACGGGTCATAAATGGTTGTGATATCTCCGAGAAAATAGCGCCCGTTTTTTATCGACCTGATCAGGATTTCCTTATTCCATGGACTATGACCTCAAATATTTGAACCCACGCTCTCTCGGAGATATCAATGGAAACAGGTGGCATTAAGAAAACTCTGAAATGCTGATAAACTCGACCCTCGAGTAGAGAAGAAACTCCATGATCGACTGAGATTGAGTTACGACGCTCTGTGCACCCCGTAACTTTTTGCTTTGCAACTTTTCTTTCTCTACATCGGAGCTTTCAAAGAGAACGAGGATATGTATGTGGAAAATGTGATAAATTTGTGGCCTCCTTCCGACGGAAGAAGGTAAAGATCCATTTGAAATTGGAAGGTCTCACGCCAACTTTTTATTGGATCGATATCTGATTGAAGCTAGGACGCCGACAGACAGGTAGTGACATGTTCTATGCACGAGTTGTTACACGATCTGGCACTGCAAATTACCGAGAAGAAAGAAAATTGTTGTTTCAAAGAAGGCAAAGCTTTGGAGGTCTCCCCTGTGAAAGATTGCATAGGCGAAGGCAGGATTTCTCTGATGGAGAACAAATTTAAATCAATCCCTGATTAATTCGAAGGTCAGGATGTCCAGGCGATGTTGTCGTCTGAGAGCCAATAGAGGATATTCCGTCGAGGGTTATGAGGACTCTCACATCTATTAGAGTCCTGTATTTGGGACGAACTTCCATCAAAGTATTTCCTGATAGATTTGGAGCGTTGAAGCAATTGGTGTTCCGTCGTCTAGCACGAGCGCCGATAACGAAACTTCCCGATTCAATAACACGTTTGAAGAAACTCCAGATACTGGATTTGTCCCACTACAGCCAGATGAGTGAGTTTCCTTATAGGTTACATAAAATGGCAGGTTTGATATATTTGGAGCTGAGTTTCTGTCAAGGAGTGAAATGCATTCCTTGTGGGATCTCTACGCTCACATCGCTGCAGTATCTGAAAATGGAAAAGTGTTGGAAAGATTGGCAGCCAACACCACAGCCCAGAAAATCTCTGTGTGATCTGACGGGAGGTCGTGCAGAGTACAAAAGAGTTGCTCGCTTCAATGATTGGCACAGTCTGAAGCACCTCAGATGGTTGGCTTATTTGGTGTTTTTGATGGCCACGATGGTTCTCGTGCTGCTGAATATTTGAAGCAACACCTTTTGAGAATTTGATAAATCATCAAAATTTGCAACAAACACCAAGTTGGTTTTTGTGCGTGCAGAGTTCTAACACCAGATGGCTATAACTGAAACCTATTAGAAAAATGATGCTAAATTCTTAAAGGCAGAAACTAGTATTTACAGAGATGATGGTTCAATAGCTTCGACTGCAGTGTTAGTAGGAGATTGCTCGTATGCTGCTAATGTGGGAGAATCACGAGCAGTGATTTTAAAAGCTGGTGAAGCCATTCCTCTTTCTGAGGATCGCAAGCTGAATAGAAGTGATGAATGCCAGCGCATTGAGCAAGCTAGAGGAAATATTAGAACCTGAGATTCAGGAAGAAATTATTAAAGATGATGTGGAATTTCTTTTTGCTGTGGAAAATGACTGCTCAAGGAATTGTTCCAGATCTCCAACGTCTGAAGGTTGCAGAGACCCCCAATGCTGGCAAGATGACACCCGGCGTTAAAGGCAAAATATACCGCATGGATTACATGCAGAAATCCCTGTCCACATGTTAAATGACTAGTAACGGTTCAAAGTGTTGGCAGAGGCACCTAGCAGTCTCAGTTTTCCATGAAGGCGAACCGTTACGGATTCCCGGAACGCAAAGAGATTTGTTCTTAGATTTTTTATTTTAAATGATTGTTGTATGTAACAAAGAAAGACGGGAGCCCGGGAGCCTTTCACAGGTTGGGTTTGTAATGTATTATTTTTATCAAATATAGAACGGAGTTCAAGAGATTCTATACTTTGTCACTGTCTGATTCTGTTTTCTTCCAGTATTATCGTTTCTGAAGTTTTCATCATTGTTTTTTCTGCCTTATGTTCGTTACTTTAGCTTGTAATGGTTACAATTCAGTACAACCTTTGTTGTAGCTATTTTGAAGCATCCTTTAATGTGCAGTTTTTCCTATGTTTTGTCGTGAGTAGAACAAGACCTGCGCCTTAATTGTTTTTGCCTCATTTACAATTTTATTTGTTGGCAGCCTTTCCTCTGTCTTTCAATGAGTGAGACAATACCTGCATTCAGATACTTGAAGTTTCAGTGTTATTTCTTCTATTGAAAGAAAGACCAGATGCTTGGCTTTTTCTTTCAGTTTTGTTCATCCCTATCTATTATCCATCCTCATGAAATTTTAAAATGAATTAGACAAATGAGGTCATGCCTTTTGTTTCTGATCTATAAATGAGTGGAATGACTATTTTGGACCTGGTTCTAGAAGCCTCTTGTTGGAGCCGCCTTTGTTTTTCGGCCTGTCACAATTTTCAATTCGATAATTGAAATTTAAAAGTTGATTTTATTTCTTCCTTTCGAGATGATGAGACCTCTGAGACCTACTCGTGAGAGAAGCAATGCTTCTCTACTCGCGAAACAAGCCCATGTTCGTAAGGATGTTCGCTCCTTTTTGTTTGCTTCAGGATCTCTCAAGTCGGGTACTTTAATCCATAAGTTCACACTTCCCGAGTCACGAAACGGCGAAGTCGTTTCAAATTTTCACCCAAGACATTAACTAGGGTAAAATATTTTGACTCATGATTAGACGTCGTCGGGGTTTCGCGCCTCGGCGTTCGTCAAACCCAAGTTTTTATTTTTACAGCCCCGAGAGCCGAGAACACGAGGTACTTTTGGGATAACCCTGGTCAAGGATTAAAGGAAAAAAGATAACCATGGTTAAATTGGTTCTCGGCGTTTTGCCACTCGGCACTATCTTTTCCAAAGTTACGGCGTCTAAAACCCCGACTCACGAAGTCGCGACGTAATTATTGCAAGACTAATTAATCGCCTAATCTAAGATTTTCTTCCCCTTAATTGAGTCTTAATTATCGCCATCTCGCGGTTTCGCGACTCGGCATACTAATCTCCCAGACACTTGCCTTCGAAGTTCCGAGTTGCGATATGAAAAATAAATGGATTATAAATTAATGATGCTCCAAGTCGCGATTACAGTTAATTAAGCCAAGGTCCGTCCTCGCGATCTCGCGAGTTGAGGACTCAAAATGTTAAAAGAAAATCCACGAAGTAGCAAACAGCGAGGAATTGATGAAAGGTGGTAAAATTTGATAATTTAAGATAAGGCAAGATATATCCTGCGCCCCGAGGCTTGCATGTTTCTCGAGGTATCCATCTCTCTCCCTACTCCGACTGACTGTCAAACCGCCAAAAATTGATGACATTAATGGAGAATTAGGGTGAATCCACGAATATAAGATCATCTTTTACGCAATAAATTTGTTTCTAATTACGATTTGACAGGCTTATTTCGAAAAGTACCAAAGCTTCAAATATATATAAGAGTTTAATTTTATTATAAGGAAAGCATTTTCATGAGCATGCAGAGCTCGTCATTTTCTGAGTGAACTAATTTCTGCATGTATACGCAGTTCTATCGCAGAAGGGCGAAAACTCAAGCTTCAGCTATGGCTCCACGGAAAGCACCAAAGGTGAATGTCGAGGTTGCAGGGAAAAGCTCGGACAATGTCTCCGACACTTCGCCCTGGAGTGTCGACTCGGTCCCTCGCTGGTCGTTTGTTTCAGATATTCTGCAATCTGAGTTGGTGAAATATTCAGACTTCGATGACAATGAAAAGGACGACCTGAACACTAAATACAATATAGTTGTTCAATCTGGAATGCACAGGGTAGCAACCAGACCACGGTTGCTTCCATATTATGATATGATCCGATGGGCATTGGATCACATAGACTTACCCACCAGAACTATCATGAAAGACCAGCGGGTCACGGTCGAGACTTTTAGACCGGAGCATATCCAAACCATGTATAAGCTCCCGACGACATATGAATATATGTATGGTGCTGAATTCCTGGAGGAATTCAAAGAGAAGGAGTGCACTCAATATGACAAAACCATGCCCGGTTTGATAAAGGATTGGGTTTCTCATTCCGCGAAATTCAGAGCAAATGACCAGGGCATTTATTCAATCGCTTCACTGGAGCCACAGTATAAGAGAGGACACATTGCATTTCTACATTGCGTGGGTGCCTCTCATGTTTCGGGTCGCAGAAGGTTGCTCGTTTAATTGGGAAAAGATACTCTCAGACAGCTTGGCCAACCGGGTCACGGAGTATCGGGAGCAGAAGGCAAGTGGCAGACCGTCCTCATTTTTCATGTCTGCATATATTTTGGACGCGGTATGTTCCATGACACCATTCCCTTTGATGAGCTAGGTTTGGAATCCAGTCCAAGAAAAACCCGTACATGAGTATCACGACAAATAGTGGGAGAATAAAGCGGACAAATTCATTTACTAAATTTTCAACTGGGTGATGGTGCCCGTGCACATCACCATTTTTTGTCACCTGCCACCTCGTATCTCGGATAGCATTGCTGCAAATATGAGTGGTATAGCGGACTGGTACGTGGAGGCAGAGTTCTCCTACTTCAGAGTGTTTGGAGCTGTTGTTCCCCCGCTTGCACTACCACTGTTCATCCCCGACAAGATGTCTTGTCGCGACATTTCCCGACAAACACTGATTGGCGGGGTGAGTAAAGAACTCAAATCATCTGCAAAGAAGGTGTGGTCGTTTTTTCCCGTTCGGCTAAATTCTTATTCTTTATTGGATTTTGGGCATGCCAAAGCCGAGGCTGCAGCCCTGGAAGACATGAGTTTGGTCTCCATCAAGTATAAAAAACATGATCCCTAGAAAATTGTGAGAAACCATTTAGCTAATTGTGGGATAAAGAGGTTTGAACATGAGTTTTCACCCCCATATGACATTTTTCGAGGGGTGAGGTCTTATGAGGAAGTGCTAGCTCAGATCCGATATTTAGCACCCGAAGACACAGACTTTGTATTAAAATTTCAGGAACACATACGAAGTTGTCTTCTCACTATGTTGCGAGGAGGGAGCCCAGGCGTTTCTGAGACAGAACCGAAGGATGATGAAGGCCCCAAAGATGAAACTCCTGGCTCGGGAAAAATCCAGGACAAGGGGAAGCAAACGAAGAAACCCGAAGCAGAGACACAGAATCCGGAAACTGAGATGAAGACCCATGAACCTCCGAAGAAGCAGGGCCCGGTCGTCACCCCAGGAAAGGCAGCGAAACAAATCAGGGAACCCATCACTTCTGTCACCCCCTTGCAGTTGACGCAAGGAAATATAGAAGAAGGATGGATTTTCAATGAGGAACTGAGGCCTATCAGAGCAGAAGAACTTCCTCCAAATGAGTTCTTCTTTGAAAAAAAGAGAAAAGCGGTGGTGAAAAGGGAGTTCTACCAGGAGGGAGAATCGACTGCTAAAAAGTTCAAGGTTATGACCGATGGAAAGAACAAAAAGAATGAGCAATTCACCATGGAGATCGCAGGAATGCTAGGGGCGTATGCATCGGCGAATCAATTTTCGGTTGGAGTGTTAAAAAACCAGATCAAAAGGAAGAATCGCCTGATCAAAACTCTTGAAGCCAGAGTAGCTTCGGCCACAGAAAATGCTAAAGGTCAAGTGAGCGGGAGATAGAACTGGCCAGACTAGATGATAAAAATGAAATAGAAATGCTCAAAGCCAAGCTGGAGCAAGCGCATCTAGTGATCCAAGACGATTGGATACAGGAGGGTCAACAGAGGACTATGATTGCAGAGTTGCAGGTTCAGGTAGAGATCGATGAAAGCAGGGTGATCGATGTCGAGGGGTTTAAATCCCGAGCGATCGAGATTCGTAGCAGGATCTCTTCTGCACAACAGAGTTTGCTCGCCAAATTGGGAAAAATCCAAGAGGATTGTCTATTGATGCATTGGGTTTCCGAGAACCTGACTGTCAGAGAGAGAGATGTAGATGCGGCTCGGGTCGCCTTCCAAGAGGCGGTGATAGCCACGAACAACAGAGTTTCGGCAGGGTCTCCTAGACTCGCCCTCCCAGAAAAAACTAGAGGTAACATTCTGTTGAAGGATTGGGAGCATAACATTTCCCTAGGCAAGGAACATGCCCAAAAAGTGACCAATTCATTAGAAGAAGCCTTCAATTCTATAGAGGGCGAGCTGTTGGGTATGGACAGTGGAGGCGACGCAGAAACATTAATGCAAATGAATGTATAAAATATCTCGCTTGATCTGAAAGAGAAGGATGAGAGAGATTCGGCCGATATCTCTCAGATGGATAGGGTGGACATGGCTCGAGTTGACAAGCACTTGATCCATCCCAGCGCGCAAATAAGTGCCCTCGACATAATTGATGCACAAATGGGGGACAAGATGCAGTAGTTAGCTCGAGAATGTTACTTCGCCGAGGCCAGATGTCAAGCGGAACCTTCACAGCTCGTATCTCAACTCGTGGAAAGATGTATCGCTTGAACGGAGGTCACGCGAAGACGAGCACCTGGCACTAGATGAAGACAGAATAGGGGAGATGGAGCGATTGCTCTCTCCTTTGTCATAACTGAAATTTTTGCGACCATTGAGATTCTACCTGCTTTGTAGAAATTGTATAAATATACCCCAGAGAGAAATAAACAGGGCTGGACCCTTTTTGAGATTTTGTATTAAAGTTTTTGCATTGAGATTTAATACAAGCAGATCCGAGATTCTCAATTCTGTCACTTCTGTATTACAAGTTTTCTTTCTTGTTCCTCATTTTTCATTTTCAATTCATATTCGTAATTGATGTGCTTCGTTATACTTTAGTACTACCACTA
>SNQJ01S0209723.1:0-11756 GCA_010110895.2 Picea sitchensis
AGCGCAAAAGTAATCTTTTCTCTATCCGAAAATTTATGAACAAAAAAATACCCTTCTAGTAGATTCAACCACTTTTCTACAACATCTGTGTCTATATGACCTTCAAATATAGGAATATCAAAGTTTATTTGTACCTTGAAGGGTGTGACGCCTCCGTTCAAAGAAGATGCGTCACATGTTGGTAGTCGCCGAAGGATTTGTGCGAAACTATCCATCATCTCGTTCCTGTATTGCGTGAGGGCTTCCTCAATCAATAGTTTGAAAGGATCTCCTATCCCATCATCTTTCTTTTATCCTACCATGGGAGGTCACTTGGGCGTGCGAGAGCTTCTATCCTTAAGAGAAACAATCTCGAGACCCAACTCTTTGTACTCCGACTTCGTTGGGGACATGCATTAAGATGACAAGGAGCAGACCACTCTGATACCAATGATTTAGATTTTATGAGTAGAATGAAATGAATATAGATTATTAACAGGTTCTTAACACAAAATAACAGAGATACAGTAAAACTGATTTTCTATTCAATAACGAAATAAGCTGAAACTGTAAAATACAGTGGAAACAAGCTTGTTGGAATGATGGCGGCTTATCTCTGAGAAGAGATGTGATGGCAGCGCGCATTCACAAGAAGCTAGTTAAAATGAGGCTTTGAAGGCCTTTTTACAATAAGAAAGAATGCCAAAAATGCTAGACATCCAAAAACCTAACCCTAGGAGATGAAGCGCCAAAAGTCATGTGGGCCCCGTTTGGGTAAGCTAGTACATCAACTTCCCGGGGTCGTAACTTTTGCATACAATCTCTGTTTTAGGAGTGTGATAGCCCGTTGGAAAGGTGTCATCGAGGAGATTCATTTTTGGGGCTCAATAATTCATTTATATATCATTGAGGATATTAATACTGAAAAACCTTCATTTAGGCCCTCAAAATGGCCCCAGAAGTAAAAACTGCTAAAAATAGTAAATTGCCAAAAATGTCAGAAAGTTGTTTTGAGCTAGTTGGAAAAGGTGGGTGGCCACTGATATCCATATGGATCAGTAAAAATGACACTATGGGGTTGAGACTCATAAATAGCATGGTGCTTCCACATATAAGGCTAGCCTAAGAGAATATCACATACATCCAATGGGGAAACATCACATAATACCTCATCCTTTAACAGATGGATTTCGTGTGACAATCGAAACTGTTGGATGACATGAATATCTCATCCATGGCGAAGCCACCCGATGTTGTATGGCTGTGGGTGTGGTGTTATTGACAATACCAACTGTTTGATGACCTATGCTGAGATGAGGTTCTTTTGTATTATGCTATCAATAATAAAATGTGTGGGGTCCCCTTAACCCACATCTATGAATAAAAAAGGAACTCCCCCTCTTCAGGATCTGTTGGTTCTTCTGGTTGAATTGCTGCGATTATGAAAATAGTAGTGGGGTCTGTGTCAATGATATGTCTTCTATCAATATTTTCGTAATCAGATTTTGAATCAAGGTTCATCTCCTTGTATTTGATCTTGGCCACCAATGATTGTTTTGAGCGACATTCATCGGTGTTGTGCCAGGGGATTTTTTGGAAATATCACCATTTTTCGGTGTCCTTATTCGTCTTTATGTGACCCTTATTTTCTTATGGATTGGACTGGTTTTCAGGAGGGTGTTTGTTAGGTTCATCTTTATCATACTTTGGTTGTTGCATATTTGTAGAACTGAACACCCATTTGTTCTAGTGCTTAAATTTTTGTTCGATTTTAACAACATATCGATAAGCAACACCGAGTTATGAGATGTACAAAAAATCTATTTCAGTTTGGATGTATCAATGGAGAGCCCCATGGTATTTCATAACCAAATTTTGTTTGGAGTCTTTGATACCCAAATTGGTGTGCAATGTATGGAAGGTATTGGTGAAATCCAAAACTACTTGGCCCCTCTCTTGTCACAGTGTGGTCCATCTCATGTATTGGTCCTCATAGTTTCCAACAAGGTAATATTGTTCCTTTACCGCATCCACAAAAAACTCCCAAGTGGGCTCGACCCCATATATTCCAGACTCCTCTGTGGAAATTTTCTCCCAGTAATTTTCCCACCAATGTTTGACATGGGGGAGAGCCTTAAGGAGTGTGAAGGTGATATTTTTCATGTTGGAGAAATTAAGGACAGAGAAATAAACTTCTAGCAGATTTAACCATTTGTTTAGGGAATCCACATCTATCTGTCCTTCAAATATGGGAATATCAAAATTAAATTGTACCTTTAAAGGAAAGGTTCCTCCAAAGTGGTTGCTTGATGAAGACACTCCTGTTGTTACTGGAAGGCATTGAAGGATGTGGAAAAAATTCTCCATCATTTCGTCCCTCTGTTGCGTGAGAGCTTTCTCAAGCAACAAATTGATAGAATCGTATGCTCTGTCATTTTTCTTTTCTTCCACCATTGAGGGTTTCTTGGGCGTGCGAGAGAGATTGTACTCAAGAGAGACAATATCAAGACCCAACTTTCTATATTCATACCTCATCGAGGACATGCACTGTAAAACAATCAAGAGTAGACTGTTATGATACCACTGATCCGGATTATTTTCGGCACAAAATGAGAGCGAAGAAAAAATAAATAAATGTATAGAGATGTATCATATATCCAACAATATAATAGAAATATATCAAAGATATAAACACAGAGATACAATAATACATGATTTCTATTAATGAAACAAATGTACGGAGACTGTAAAAATACAGAGTGAAAGACTCGCTAGAATGGTGGTAGCTTATCACTGAGAAGAGATGTGACATGTACTCACATTCACCAAAATATGATTGTTACAATGAGGCTCCAAATGCCTTTTTAACATAATTAAAATCCAAAACCCTAACCCTGGAAGATGAAAATCCAAAAGGTTTGTGGCCCCGATGGGGGTAGTTGATACGTCAACTTATCGGGGGCGTAAATTTTGCATACGATCTCCGTTTGGGGAGCTCGATACACCATTGTAAAGGTATAACCGAGAAGAATGTTTTTCAACTAGCCTAGGCTAGTTTCCTATGCAATCACCTAGGCCCGAAATCCCCAAAAAATGTCATTTAGGGCCTCAGAACGGCCCCATAAGTTTGGAACCCAAAAAATTGTCGAACAAATACCAAGAAGGAAAACTGTTTTTCGATCCCGTGGAATAGGTGGGTGGCCATCAATATCCACCTGGATCACCATTTGAGGAAAATCTCATAAAAATATTTTGAAAATAAAAGGCCACTATTCCGAGTGATTGCAACCATTGGACCCCTAATACAACATCAACACCCCCCATTTGGATGGTAATCATGGGGATATCTAGAAAATACTTCCCCATGTTGAGATTAATGCTATGACATTTCCATCAACAATTTATGGTACCTTCATTTGCAATCATTACTTGAAACTATGGTGCAGGATATACAAAACAATTGAGATCTTTTGCTAGTTTGTAATTGATGAAATTATGGGTGCTACCTAAATCAATCAATATTGTTAAATTTTTCTTTTTGTTGCATCCTTGTATCTTGAGGGTTTGTGGAGTAACGGTGTTGACCAAAGCATGAAAAGATATTTTTGGAGTAGTCTCTTATAGATTTGTGTCTTATGATGGTTCCAATTCTTGATCTTCTTCCTCTTCACAGTGTATGTAGAATAATTTCTTCTCACCACATTTAAGCCCCTTACTATACTTCTTGTCACAGTTGAAACATAGTCATTTTTCTCTTCTTTCATCCATTTGTTGAGGTGAAAACCTTGTTGGTTTAGGTACACTATCTTCTTCCCCTTCACAATCTATGCCGAATAATTTTTTCTCACCGCATTTATGCCCTTTACTGTACTTGTTGTCACAATTGAAACATAGACTTTTTCCTCTTCTTTCATCCATTTGCTGAGGTGTCAAACTTGTTGGTTGAGATATGGTTGTTTTATGACCCCCAAAACGATCTCTTCCTCCAATGTTATAGTTGTGTGTAGCCTTAATTTTTGCATGAATATGACGATCATTTTTCATAGCTTCAATAATACTTGTAGGTTGTCTTAAGAAAATTTCATGTTTAATGTCTTCTTTTAATCCTCCCATGTAAGCTTCCAGCAAGTGTTCATCACTTAGGTTATCCACCCTTGTGGCTAGTACCAGAAATTCTGAATTATATTCTTCAATATCACCTAACTTCTTGATTCTTTTCAATTGACTGAAGTAGTGTTGTTCCCAAACTTTCCCATATTGTGCTTCTAAGTCTCTTTTACATAAACCCCAAGTGTAGTGATATAAAGAGGGTTGCATTTTCACTATCCATTGATACCATTGATATGGTTTTATCTCAAAGTTCAAGGTTGCTATGTGAATCCTTTTCTTATCATCCATAATATTATGTAGTTCAAAATATTTCTCTATTTGGGTCACCCAAGTAAATACCTCTATAACATCAAAGTTTTTTAATTCAATTTTGGGAAAGTTGAATTTATGACCCCCTCCAGAATTAACTCAACTATTAGAGTTAGATTCACTAAATGGCTTATTATTGGCAGTTTGTTCAACATGAGTACTACCTTTATTTTCATGAGTCCACTCCATTTTGATGTCTCCTTTAGGGAATCTCTCATCTATAGCTTGAAATATCAGGGAAGATATATTTTTCATTTCCTTCATATAATTTTGTATTTCTCTTTTTATGTCATTCTTATTTTCTTCCATCATATTTTCCATATCATCCATCTTGTTTTTCATACCCTCCATATTGTTTTCCATGCCATCCATCTTTCCTTCCATTACTTGAATTTTTCTTTGTGAGTTTACCCAATTATTATACTTTTCACTCACATTCTTAATTTGTTCCTCCAATTTGGACAACCTATTATGTATGTCCTCATTTTCTTTTTGAGTCATAGATGAGACTTCTAAAGGTTTAATAGGTGTTTTCACCTTTTTGGGACCCATATGGAGTAATAATAATAATACTCCTCTATTGATTTCAAATCACCCGAAATAAATATTCCAAAAAAAATTATGCCAATTGTAAGTTATGTACCTTTCAAAACCTTAATTTTGAGTTTGTCCTCTTGGATGATCTTCCTTCTGGTGTATCTCTAAAATTTCAGCCCATCTAGGTTTGAAATGTTTTTCTAGGATTCTCTGATATGTCCCCTATGAAATTCGATAGGTCTGATCAAAATTAGATGTGCCAAGTGGAAGTTATGATAACTTCCCCACACCTTGCTGATTTTTTGCCCTTCTAGGACAACGTACTTGTAAAGCATACCAAGAGAACAATATACGATATTGGATTCTAAAAATTGAACCAGAAATACTAAAGACTGTCCAATATCCAATGAAACTAGTCTCACTTAATTTGGATACTTACTGAAGAAGATATCATCATTTTACCCAGAATACGTGTTTGAGACTAGTTAATATGACTAGTCAGCTACCCTATCTTACACAGGGTGTATATACAAAAGTAGGTTGACCTAGAAGCTGAACATTTTATCACAGATACCTTGGTAATTTATATAAATATCCTCCAAGTTTCAAGGTCCGAAACATAACATAAAACATTTTATAGAGAAAATTCTGAGATGACTAAATTCAGGATGATTCCAGAACCCAATCTTGCACAGGCTATATCTCCAAAAGTACAAATCCTCAGGAGCTTAAATTTTAACCCCAAGTACCTTGATCATTCTTCTAAATATTGTGCAAGTAGTTCCTTCTGAAATGTTGTATAAATAAAGGGATAGTGAAAATTCCAAGGTGTCTCAAATGCAGCAACGAAACCCCAAGACCTTGAGATCTGATACCAAATGTTATGACACAACGCCTTAAAAATGATAAGAAATCAATAAAATTCAGTCCACTTCGAGGGGGGGGGGGCTCATTTAAAATATATAAACTTAAGAACACAATATGAGATGAGATAATATGATCCTAATACTAGTTCCCCTTGATATATATATAAGAGACAAAGGGTTACAATTATAATGAAAGGGTGCAAAGAAGAGTTATAACTGGCCTACTAGAAATGTAATAATTCAATATCTAGGGAATAATAAGGTGTTTTATACATATCATGGGGATTTTTCTAGGGCTTAGCAAATTACGAGCATGTTGGGGTAATTAGGGGTGAAGTAGTCATAATAAAAGGTTATTTAGGGGTAATTAGTTGCCAAGTAATGGTAATTAGGGCTCATTTAGGGGTAATTAGTGGTACTTAAGGGTTAATTGGGGGTAATTATGGGTCAATTATGGGGTTAATTAGGAGTCAATTAAAAGGTAATTAGTCATCAATTAGGGGTAATCATGGGTCATTTAGGGTAAATTATGGGGTAGTCAGGGGTTAATTAGTGTTAATTAGTGGTTATTTAGGGGTAATTTGTAGTCAATTAAGGGTAATTTGTAGTCAATTAAGGGTAATTAATGGTCATTTAGGGTTAATTAGGGGTAACTAGTGGGTAGTTAGTTATAATTAGGAGTTTATAAGGGGTTAATTATTTTTCCGAGAAAGAAAAAACTTGTATTTCATTAAAAAGGAAATATACATATTATGTTCCTTAAAAGGACTATCCATTGTTATTACTTTTTATTCATTTCTTTTCTTTATACAAAAACTCACTACATTCTTATGCTTGATCATATTCCATCTAGTACAGAAAAATTGTTTTATACCCACAGCCTGAAAGTCATCTCATTACAGGGCTACTCCTCAGAAAATTCATGCATACAAAAAGTGTCTTTGTCCAAAGAGAGTGTTTCCTTTGAAAATTCACCAGCTAATGTTTTTAAATCCCTATAGATGTGATAAATGGAGAACCATTCCAGAATAGGAAGATGGGAAACTGTCTATCTCAACAAAGTTTTAAGTCTGGGCACTAAAATTTGAGCTATCCCTTTTACCCATTCAACAATGTTCATTGAATCTCCAATTATTTGGACCTTATGCAACCAGAGGGTATCCACCACAAATAAAAAATCCCACAGAGCTAAGATATTGACCTTCATGTTAGTTCCTTGACTCGGAGTGTACCTAATTTTGAAAAAAATGAGAAGTTGAGATATACAAAATTGCCCCTACTTCACATGTAGATTGATGGCCTTGGCTGGCCCCATCAAAAAATCCCCAAGGAATGTCATCCACCTTGTCCAACATGATTGACATCCTTTGTGTTGGAATACTAAGAGCGGGGGGTGAATCAATATGAGAACTTTATTATCACTTTTTAACCATAATATATAATCATTAACATCATCATCAATATATCATCAATATATCATGAGTAGTATAAATCAATAGAGAATAATAGACATCCACAAAAACACAGTACACGAGAATTTACGTAGAAACCTAGATGAGAGAAAACCATGGAATGCTTTCCTTATATGTCAAAATAATACATTCATTGGAAGCAACAACTTCCCAATTCCCCAGCTACAACTGGAAGAAGGCTATGACCCCCTATTTAAAGGCTCCAACCTAAAAGAATCTACAACTCCCTAAATTCTTTGGCTCCAACTAGAAGGAGGCTACCACCCCCCTGATTCTTAGGCTCCAACCTGAAGGAAGCTCCAAATCCCTATGTTATCCAACACCAATAGGAAGGAGGCTATGACCCCATTTCATATCCTTTCCCCATCCTTTCTCCTTGAAATATAAATGTAGACCAACTGTCACTGTCTTTATCACTATCACATCAACCTGTCATTGTATCCAACCTATCATTGTAACTGTATCAACATGTAACTATCATAGTACCATCAACCTGTACTATACCAAAACTTGTACCATATCATCCATCAACCATGTACCAACATATGCATCAATGTATAAACCATACCATAATCAAATCACGTACCATGTACCATCAATGACATACCAAGAAAATGCCTCAATCCAATATCACCAAGATGTGCCTCTAATAAAGAACCATTACATCCATAAACCAAATACCAAGAATATTTCTCAAGCATATATCACCTCATCCCTATGCCCAAGAGGCCTATAAGATATGCCTTAAGCATATGCCATATCATACATGAATCAAACCTCAAACAAGCACATGTAAAACATACCTTTACTCATGAAACCTATAACATACCATCTCAGAATGTTTCACAGACCTTTTTTACCTTCAAGCCTTGCTTCACCCTAAACCCAGTTGTCCTCCTCAGATATGTCTTGCCTTCACGAGACCTATTGTCTAGAGGGGCCTCACATGACGAGCCTTATGCAACTTGCAAGGGTCAACTAAACTAAGGTTTCATCATACAATATCCCTTTCCTCTGCAACACCGAGACTCCCGCACTTCTCACTTGTCGCTACTTCATATTTCACCTTCGCAAAACTTGTCAATAGATCACTAGTTAACTAGAATATTTTCAATAGAATAAGTGAATGAATGTACTTGTGAATGACTCCCTGAGGTGTATTTATAATTTTTCTAGGTAACCTATTTCCTCAATCTTATGGAATTCTCAACTTTATTGTTACAACCAATTTACCCTTTCATTAAATATTTGTAACCAACTAAGGGCATCCTGACCATTCTTTGGGGCTTCTAACTTCACATGGCCATAAATCCTCAACCATGAGGAATTACGTGGCATACCAACTATCACCAAAAACGACATGACGAGGAATATCCATCCATGAGTGAGTTACCTACATCTACACCATGCTTCATAACCTTTTTCCTTGATCAATTGTGGGTTTGATAACCATACTTGTTGGGTCTACTAGACTTCTTCAATGGTTGACATCAATGACAAACAATATTTCAACAATCTGCCCCTTTTTATTTATGGAAACACTAATGGCATGGTAACACTCATTCTCCTGCTTATTATCCCCTTGTGATCATCACTCCCCCTATCTCCATGCATCTATTCTTTCTCTCCATTTCTATGGATCTATTCTTTCTCTCCCCCTTTGACATCAATGGAAAAGGGTAATCCTCTTTGGGGTAGATACCCCTATCTACAAGCCTCTGCTTTATCTTCATGGTGCTTCCTCATGTAAATCTTTAATGTATATGAAAATCATTCAAAAGATTCTTTACTCGGATTCTTCATGTCTTATACTTCTCTCCCCTTATCTTACTATGCTTGATGTCGTGTGAATCACTATGGGGAAGAAATTACTCCAATATTCTATCAAAGATACTCAAAGGTCTCCCTCATAAGAGGTTTTGCAAAGATATTTGCAAAGATCATTCTTTTTTGGATACCATAATCTAAAATCTTATGTTGGCTTGAGATATCTAAATATTCTCTTTACTTCCATAACAAATGTTTCTTTCGATGTTTCTTGAAATATCGCAACCTATCCAACTGCTTGTATCACATCCGATCTTAACATTGTCACATAGAGTAAGTTGCCAATCATTGATCTATAGAGTCTCTGATATGCATACTTAGAATCATCTTCCTTGCTTAACTTACAACTGGTCTGCATAGGAGTACTCATGGGTTTACAGTCTTCCATTCCAAACTTCTTTAGCATTTCTCTGATATACTTGGTCTAAGAAACGAAAATACTTTTATCATGCTGACATATATGTAATCCAAAAAATAAAGTCATCTCACCAAGAAAAAACATTTCAAACTGATTTTTCATATCTCTAGAAAACTTCTAACTCATCCTATCATCATCACTTCCGAAGATGATGTCATCTACATAAACTTCAACTATCAGTATATTGTCTCGATCCACTTTTATGTAGAGATTGTTGTCGTCATTTCCCTTATTGAATCCTTGTTTTTGTAGATACACGTCTAGTCTTGAATACCATGCTTTGGGGTCTTTCTTGAGTCCATACAACACTTTCTTCAGCCTACAAACATAATATTCCTTTTCTAATAGTAGAAATCCTTATGGTTGCTCGGTGCAAACTTCTTCTAATTCTCCATTAAGAAAGGTTGCATTAACATCCATATGATACACCTTGATTATTTTGGAACATGCATAGGCTAAGATCAATCTATTTTCTTCCATCCTCACAATTTGGGAAAATGTCTCTTCAAAATATATACCACCAATATGAGTGTATCCTTTTCAAACTAACCCTTCTTTGTTTTTGGTTACCGTCCATCCTCACTGAGTTTGTTTCAGAAAACCCACTTTGTACCAATCACGTTCTTGTTCTTCAGTCTTGGAACTAGTTCCCATGTGTCATTCTTCTCTATCTAATACAATTTTTCATCCATATCCTTGATCCAATGTTCACCCTTTCTAGCCTCTTCAAAACTGCTTGGTTGAATTGTAGATAACAATGCTAGGTGTTGTTCTTCTGGTGAAATTATTATTCTTTGGGTTTCAACTCCTGCATATTTATTCCCAATAATCTATTATGGTGGATTATTTTTCTATACTCGTCGACTAGGTGTATTAAGAGGTATCCATTGCTCATCTTCATCTGTTTCTAATTCTAGCTTCTCTTCTTCTACTTCTTCTTCTTCTAGATCTTCCTCATCATCCTACTCTTCTAAGTTTTTTCTTCCTTCTTTATCCTTTCGTACATATTTCTCATCAATTGTTACATTGATTCTTTCTATGATTTTGTTGAGTCTTGGAATGAAGCATTTATGTTCTTTGAGTTTTCTTGAATATCCAACTAGTATGCCTTTGTCAACTCGGGAGTCAAATTTTCCAAACCTACCATATTCTCTTTTGGTATAACATTTGCTTCCAAATACTCTTAAATTATTCACATTTTCTGGTCTTCCTTTCCATAACTCATAGGGAGTCTTTTCAATGCTAATTCTAAGCATTCCTCTATTTAGGATGTGAATTGTTGTATGAACTACTTGTGCCCAAAAGATGTCACTCAATTTGGAATATTTCAACATGGTTTTGGTCATTTCCTATATTGTTTTGTTCTTCCTTTTGACCACTCCATTTTTTTGAGGTATCCTAGTTGTTGAGAACTATCTTTTTATTCCATGTTCGCCACAACAATCCATGAATTCCTTTATTGTAAAATATCCTCCATTATCTGATCTCAAACACTTGATTTTCATATCCATCTCAGTCTCTGTTGGATTACTGAGAGGGGGGGTGAATCAGTAATAGAGCAATATAATCCTTTTTAACCATATAATCCAAGTGTTATATCAATGAAGCATTATCATACAATAACTACAGAGTAAATAAGAAATGAACAAATGAACAATCATACACATACACAGTACACCAATATTTTACGTGGAAACCCAAATCGGGAGAAAACCACAAAATGTTTTTTCTTATATGTCTTGAAGAATTACACTCCTTGGAAGCACCAACTTCTTTTGTTTTCCAGCTGCAACTAGAAGGAGGCTCCAACCCCCTAGTTTCTTAGGCTACAACCTAAAGGAAGCTCCAAATCCCCAACTCTCTGGCTATAACCAGAAGGAGGTTACAACCCCCTATGTTCTCTGGCTACAAACGGAAGATGGCTACAACCACCTGTCCTTGCCCAGTCCAAACGCCCTGACGTAGAAGTAGAATGATGGAACCACTGTCACACTATCACTGTAAGATATACTGTTGTAAACCTGTACCAATAAATCTGAACCATGCATCAACCATGCATCAACCATGCATCAACCATGCATCAACATGTACCTCAACCTGTAATCAATCTATACCATAAAAAAGTGCATCAACCATGCACCAACCTGTACCAAACAACATGTAATCAACCTGGACCATAAACAAGTGCATCCAACCATGTACCAAGTATGTACCAATCATGTGTCAACTACTCATCAA
>SNQJ01S0209724.1:0-16058 GCA_010110895.2 Picea sitchensis
TGTAGAGATGACCCCCCAAAGTAACAATGACACTACAGGGTCGAGACTCGTAGATAACATGGCGCTTCCACATATATGGCTGGCCCAAGAGAAAATCACAGAAATCCAGTGGGGAAACATCACATAATAACTCATCCTTGAAGGGTTGGATGTCTTATGACAATATGCACTAATGGATGACACGAATATCTCTCCCTGGGGAATCCACTCGATGTTGTATGGATGTGGGTGTGGTGTTTTCAAAAATCCCAACTATTTGATGACCTCTACTGAGATGAGGTTCTTTTATATTTCGTTATCAACAATGAAATGCAACAGGGTCCCCTTCACCCACATTTGTGAATGAAAAAGGCTCTCCCCCTCTTCAGGATCTGTTGGTTCTTCTGGTTGAATTATTTTGGTCGTGATAGTAGCAGCGGGTCTGCGTCAATGATCTATATTTTTCCATTATTTTCTAAATCATATTTTGAATCAAGGTTCATCTCCCTGTCTTTGATGTCAGCCACCAATGACTATTTTGAGCGACATTAATCAATGTTGTCTCAGGGGATTTTATGGAAATCACATCACTTTCCAGTGTCCTTCTTCGTCTTCCCATGAACCTTCTTTTCCTGTGGCTTGGAATGGTTTTCAGAAGGTTTTTTTTTAGGGTCGTCTTTATCATACTTTGGTTGTTGTAGATTTGTAGACCTAAACTCTCATTTTTTTTTGTGCCTAAATTTCTTCTCAATTTTGACAACATATCGATAGGAAGCTCCCAACGATGAGATTTCCAAAAAATCCATTTCAGTTTGGATGTATCTGTGTAGAGCCCCATGGTATATCAGAACCAAATTCCTCTTAAAATATTTGATACCCATCTTGGTGTGAAAGATATGGTAAGTATTGGTGAACTCTGGCACTGCTTGGCCCCTCTCTTGCCATAGTGTGGTCCATCTCATGTATTGGTCGTCATAGTTTCCAACAAGGTAATATTGTTCCTTGACCGCATCCATAAAAAATACCAAGGGGACTTGGCCCCATATATTGCAAAATCCCCTGTGGAAATTTTCTCCTAGTAATTTTCGCACCAATGTTTGACATGGGGTAGCACCTTAAGGAGTGAGAAGGTGATATTTTCCCTGTCGGAGAAATTATGAACAGAGAAATAACCTTCTAGCATATTTAACCATTTTTCTAGGGAATATGCATCTATCTGTCCTTCAAATATGAGAATATCAAAATTAACTTATACCTTGAAAGGTGATGTGCCTCCAAACTGGCCGCTTGATGAAGACACATCAGTTTTTATCAACAAGCGTTGAAGGATGCTGACAAAATTATCTATCATTTCGTCCCTCTATCGCATGAGAGCTTACTCAAGCAACAGATTAATAGAATTGTTTCCTTTGTCATTTTTATTTTCTTCTTCCATGGAGGATTTCTTGGGCATGCACAAGTGTCCTCAAGAGAGACAATATCGAGACCCAACTTTCTATAATCTTACCTCATCGGGGACATGCACTAAAAAACAATCAAGAGCAGTCTGCTCTGATACCACTGATCTAGATTATTTTCAGCATGAAATGAGAGTGGAGATATAATAAAAAAATCTACAAAGATATCTCAGATATCCAATAATATAACAAAAATATATCAGATATGCAACCATAAACACATATATATAGTAATACACAATTTCTATTAATGAGCGAAATGTACAAAATGTAGAAATACAGAGTGAAAGACTTTCTAGAATGGTGGAAGCTTATCTCTGAGAAGAGATGTGATGGCTACTCGCATTTACAAGAATATGAATGTTACAATGAGGCTCCAAATCCTTTTTTATCATAAATAAAATTCAAAACCCTAACCCTGAAGGATGAAAAGCCAATAGTTTTGTGGACCCCATTTTGGGTAGTTTGGTGTATCAACTTCTTGGGGACGTAACTTTGGCATACGATCTTCATTTTGGGTGCACGATAGCTCGTTGGAAAGGTATCATCAAGGAGATTAATTTGGGGGGCTCAATCACAGCCTTTGTATTTCTTTGAGGTGATCTATCCTGAAAAAACTTCATTTAGGCCTTCAAAATGGCCCCGGAAGTTTAGGAACCAAAAAACTGCTAAAGATGGTAAGTTGCCAGAAAATTGTTTTGAGTCAGTTGGAATAGGTGGGTGGACACCAATATCCACCTGGATCACAAATGAATACTCTTTCAATATCTCATCAAGGACCATCTACTTCAAGAAGTGTTGAAAATTGAGGAACTGGTGGGGGGATTCTCTAGGGTGTTCCCCCTAATGTCATAAATGATCCAGTAGTTTCTCAAGAGACGAGAAAAAAATATAGAAATTGTTCAAATGAGCATAACCATCAGAAAAATGCAGAGTGAGATCAAAAGGTTGAAAAGAGCTAAAAACTTTGTTCTATCGAATCAAAATACAAGAGTTCCATTACAAGATCAAAGGGTAAGAAATGAAATAAATGAATAACCTATACCTAGGGCACCAAGATTTACAAATCCTAATGTTGTGGTATTAGAAGAGATTATGGAAGAAGAAATATTTGAAAATTTTGATCAAGAAGAAAACATCACCTAAGATGAATTCTTAGAATCAATACAAATGGATGAAGGCACATCATCTTTTTACATTTTTCATGAACAAGAATATACATATTATTCACAACATAATGTTTTCTAGACTAGAGCACAAGTGAATAAATTCAAGACGAAGGAAGAACATGAAAAATAAAAGGTGAAATAAAATACTATAGAACGATCAAAGCAACAAATAGTTGTTATTTGAGTAAAGGCTTTACAACAAATGAATTAAAATCTAATTGATGACTTAGACAAAATCAAAATTACCTTGCCTTTTGTGGAGGTGGTGAAGATACCACAACATAGAGAAAATAGTTTAAAGATACTTGATGATTCAAGCACAAGATTAGAGGTTGTTTTCATAAATACCAGGCAGAAAAAAATGTTTCGTCAGTCAATCCAAGGGGTAAACTCTCACCATAATACATATCCATACAAAAATAATGACTTTACATACATAATTGTCTGGTTGATAGCAGAGCTAACAATAATATCATGTCTTTATCAGTCATGCAAGCATTGGGAATGGGATGTACAAAATAATATGAGATTGGGGAAATTATTTATGCCATAGATTCAAGAAAAGTCCCATCCTATGATGAAAAAAAATATTTGTGTGCATGGATAAGTTCATCACCTCACATCACAATGGTATTCACTATTATAGTGGTCGAATTACCTATAGCATATGGTGGTGTATTAGGAATGGATTAGTGCTCATTAATTGGAGGATATATTATGAATGATGGAAGTTGTATGATGTTTCCAAACAAAGATGGAAAAATGGTTAGAGTTCCTTGAGAAACTAGAAATCCTATATCATTCAAGAAGAAAGAGAATGAAATAATGCATAATTATATTTATGTAGGAATTGGAAACTATGTCGTTCTTAGTCTGGAACAAATCAACCCTTTAGAGCAAGAGGAGGGAAATTATTTTCAAGGTTTTTGGAAGATTTTGTTTGATGGTGCTTATTCTAAGTCTAGAAATGGAGTAGGGATCATTTTTAAAATCCCTCAGTATAGTATATATCATGCATGCTACAAGATTGGAATTTTCATCTACCAATAACGAGGCAGAATATGAAGCACTAATATAAGGAATGTTTCTTTCACTCGAGATGAAAGTGGAAAATATGATAGTAATTGGCGACTCATAATTGGTTATAAACCATATCAAAAAGAAATATAGAATCAAGAAAGAAAAATTGAAACAAAAAGAGCATGTGAACTCATGGAATTTTGTAGTTCATTCAACATCTCTTTCATTCCTTGAGATAAGAATCAAAAGGCTAACTCACTAGCAGTAGAAGTATCTCTTTTCAACCAGATGATTCGCAAAATCAGAACACATTTTGTTTTAAAAGAATTTCTAGGCCTTCAATACCTGACAATCAAGACTATTTGCAAGTATTCAAAAATGATGAGAATGTTGTTGATTTTCTCACTGATTCAAGTGATGCTTCTCAAATTTTTGATGATCAAAATGTTGTAGTTGTTTCAAAAGATCATGTTAGTTTGGAATCTGTTTTCACAAGGGATGATCAAACAAAAATCCTAGATTTAAAAGAAGAAGTATATGTTAGGAAAGTTCAAGAGACACAAAAAATCAACATCAGTACACATGATTCTCCCAAATATATAAATCTTGATACCATTTGTACAAAGAAAGAAATCAATCAATACACCTCTTTGCTCAAAGAATTTCATGATATTTTTTCTTAAACTTATGATGATCTGAAGGAGCATTATAAGTCCATTTTTCAACACATTATACCACTTAAAGAGGGATCAAATCCTATTGAATAAAACTTAATAATGATAAATCCTAAGTTGAAGCCTTTAGTAAAAATGGAATTGGAAAAATTGAAGAAGGATGGAATAATTTTTCCGATCAAACATTCAAAGTGGCTCTCAAATCTTGTTATAGTCAGAAAAAAGAATGGGGAAATTTGTGTGTGTGTCGACTTCAAATTTATAAAAAGAGAAAGCATCAAAGATAATTACCCCCTCTATGACATGGAGATGTTATTACAACAAGTTATTGGTTCAACCTTAATGTCTATGTTGGATGGATTTTCCGGATATAACCATATACTTGTCTTTTAGGAGGATATACCTAAGACTGTTTTTTTTACACCATGGGAAACTTAGGCATATTTTTGCATGCATTTTGGGTTGAAAAATGTTGTGGAAACATTCCAGAGAGAAATGGATCATGAATTTAAATATTTGATTAGAAATTTTATGGTTGGCTATGAAGATGATTTGACTATTCACTCCAAATTAAGAGAAGAGCATATCAAGCATTTAAGAGAAGTTTTTTAACATTGTAAATTGTATGGTATACATTTGAATCCTAAGAAATGCATGTTTGCAGTATTAGAAGGAAATGTTTTGGGACATTTAGTGAGTAAAGAAGTTATATATATATATATATCCAGAAAGAATCAAATCCATTAATGATTTAAGTCCTCCAACATAAAAAAAAAGGGAGTTCAATCTTTCTTTGGAAAGATAAACTCTGTAAGAAAGTTAATCCTCAACTATGATGCAATCATGAAGGCAACCTATATATTGATAAATAAGGACAAAAAATTTGAATGGACTATTGAGATTCAGATAACATTTACAAGAATACAACATGCAATTATTATTTCTCCATTACTTGTCAACCCATTTTTTGATAAATATTTCATATTATATGTAACATACCCATCCACCTAGGTTGGGTCATGCCACTTAAAAAATTCACAATATGATACCAATTTGTAACATCCCCCATCCACCCAGGTCAGGGACACACTACCTCAATTCTACTCTATACATCTTTGATGGCCCATTTGTGGCACGCTCGCCTTCTGTTGGGAAATGTCACTTGAAATAAATACAAAACAAAACTGCTCACTCTCTTCTAATAATCAAAATTTTCCATACCTATGCATGGACCTGTTGGGCTATGGCATACAAATATATTTGTGGAACATCATACATATAAACTTAAACAACTAATATGCATTCTACTAGTACACAAATTAAATGTGGAAATAATAGTAAAACATACATGCAACAACACATGAAATTCTTATAAATATAAACACATGTACATAATACACAGCATAAACAATTAACATAGAGATGGTACTTATCTTTTTATGAAAGCCACCAACTACATGCAGACCTTCCACAAACCTCCCAGCCTTAGACCATGCTACTCCAAGATATCAGCAGTGGGTCAC
Source organism: Picea sitchensis (assembly GCA_010110895.2). NCBI lineage: Eukaryota > Viridiplantae > Streptophyta > Pinopsida > Pinales > Pinaceae > Picea > Picea sitchensis. The sequence goes on from SNQJ01S0209724.1 coordinate 5,823, forward strand.
CCCCAAGATGGCATTAAACTCCACCCAGGGTAGAGGGAATCCTAGGCTAGGTTAAGGTTACAAAGTCTACAGGAAGGATTTTTTCCCTATAAGTCCACTCACATCCATAGCTTATAGTTCATCATCCCCCACACGCATGTCCCACCCAAAGGAGTGTTCCCCTTCTCTACTTGACAATCCTTTGGCTACCCTACTCCCCTTCTAGGGCATCAACGACAGGACGAACATGAAGTATCAAAGCACTACAACTATCATGAGGCTCCCTCTAGTAAAATCACTTCCCAACAACCTCTCTCACTTGGAGAGAGTTTCTCACGAGCCTGACAACCTGCTTCTTCAGTCCATCTCTGAGGCCAATCCAGTCAGGGTAATCACAATAGAAAATCAGGTATATCTCTAGTAATGACAGTAATCCACACCATTCCAGGGAAAATTGTGGGAAACAATAGAAAAATGTATCGGTTGTGATATGGTGCAGGCATTATGCAGTCGTGATGTGCCTCATAGGAAAATTGGGTTAGCTTCACGGGTTTTTAGGTTTTAGAGTTTACATGAATGTTGCAGAGGTCAACGATGGAGGAAGTGGATGGTTTCTTGAATGCCTAGTGTCTGAGTGCGTGCATGAGTGGGGAGTATGGAAAGAATGGTTGAGCGAATCCCCACAACGACGGATTTCCCCACATAAAATTGCATGTCACAAATCAAACACTTGTCTTCATGAAGCTGCATGATATCCACTTATCATTCATTCTCCTTACCATAGGAACTTAGGATAACTTCAGGGGTTATTTCCCAAGCCTTAGTCTTTAGGAAAATATATTATAATATTCCCTTGGGTTAAGCCCTCAAGCTTATCCCTTTTCCTAGCCTCTTATCCCCTTCTCTTTCCCTACCCAGTGGAGCTTAGTCCCCCATAATGCTTTCTTCATGGTTGGTCTACACACAGAGATGTAATTATATTAATGATGTGAGTATTTACATATACAAAAATCAAGCTCCCTAGCCTTCAACATCTAGTCTCTTCGGCCTAATAAACACATAATCCTCCCATCTTATAACACTTGGCTCACCAACCTATAAACATCATTAAATATCATTACAATTCAGTAGGGGCTTGGCCTTGGGGTATTACAATCCCCTCCCCTTATTTATGCATTGTCCTCAGTGCATCATATTTACAGATTACAACAATATTTTAAAAAATATTCAAAAAGATGTGGGTATTATGTCTGCATGGCATCTTCATGCTCCCAAGTGGCATCCTAAGGACCGTACCAAATCCATTGTACCTTTACAAGATCAATGGATCGATTCCGGAGATGCTTGGTTTTATGGTCCATAATGTGTACCAAATGCACTTGAAAAGCACCTTCTTGCTCTACTTGAATCACATTCCAATCAATAACATGATTAGCATCAGGTATATATTTCTTAAGAAATGATACATGAAATAGATTATGAATGGTCATAGATGTAGGTAATGCAATCATGTAAGTTATTGGTCCAAACCTTTATAGGATTTCAAATGGCCCACAATATCTTCCTACCAACTTGGAATAGTTTCCCAACTTCATTGAACTTATGTTGTCCTTCACCTTCAAGAAAACATGATTACCCACTTTAAATTCCCTGTAAGTTATTCCCTTGTCAGCATAGATTTTCTACCTGTCTTGGGTGGCCTTTAAATTCATTTTTATCTTCAACATTTTCTCTTCCATTTCCCTAAGAAAATTTGTCCCAATCACTGCTCTATCAACTAGGTTGTCCTAGCTTATTGGTGTGTTTCACTTTCTGTCATAAAGTTCCTCAAATGGGCTCATATTTAGAGATGCATGATACCCATTGTTGTAGGCAAATTCTACCAAGTGTATATAATCTTCCCATTTAGACGGTTTCTCCATCATGTACATTCTTTGCATATCCTCTATCACTTGGTTCACCCTTTCTTTTTTCCCATCAGACTTGGGATGATAAGTTGTGTTGAAGTTCAAATTTGTTCTGAACCCTTTGAATAATCCCCTTCAAAACTTTGAGGTGAACTTTGGGTCTTTGTCAGACATAATTATCTTTGGAATTCCATGCAAGAGTGCTACTTCCCTCATATAAATATTAGCAACATTGGTTGCTTTGTGAGTAATCTTCATTGGAATGAAATCAGAATATTTAGTAATCTTGTCCACCACCACCATGATAGAATCATGATGCTTTCTTTTTCTGGGCAATTTGGTGATGAAATACATTGTCACCACTTCCCACTTCCACTCAGGAATGGGAAACGGCTGCAGAAACCTAGCTATGTGTCTATGCTCATCCTTACCCTTTTGACACTCCAAACATTTAGCAATGTACTTAGCAATATCCCTCTTCATGCCTAGCCAATAGTATTGGCTTTTGACTGCTGCAACTCTTTTATGATATCCTGGGTGTCCCTCATAAGGTACATTATGCATCTTTTTCAAGATCATACTCCTCAATTCATGAGAATTTGGTACATAAATAACGTTCCTATATAGGATAATTGCATCATTTCCTTATTCATAATCTTCAACTTTCTACTGCATTTTTCCTTGTTGTAATTTTGTTACTATCTCCATGTACTGCAAATCTGCTTTTGCAGGCTCATAAATTATGCCTTTCAGATTGGTTTGATACATGCTAATGGTTGCAGCATGTAGTTCATGTACTCTCCTACTGAGTGAATCATCCACTTTGTTCTCTTTTCCTTTGATGTGCTTAATATCAAAGTCATACTCACAGAGGAATTACAACCATCTACTATGCCTATAATTTAAAGTTGGTTGATAAAACAAATATTTCAGACCATTATGGTATGTCCTCAACTCAAATATTTTTCCCGTGAGGTAGTGCCTCCACTTCTTCAAGGCATGCACTATTTATTCCAACTCCAAATCATGAGTGGTGTAGAGCCTTTCATGCTCTTTCAATTTTATGAATTCAAAACATACTACAAATCCGTTCTGACTAAGGACTTCATCAAGTCCTTCTTTGCATGCATCTATACAAANAGCATGTAGTTCATGTACTCTCCTACTGAGTGAATCATCCACTTTGTTCTCTTTTCCTTTGATGTGCTTAATATCAAAGTCATACTCACAGAGGAATTACAACCATCTACTATGCCTATAATTTAAAGTTGGTTGATAAAACAAATATTTCAGACCATTATGGTATGTCCTCAACTCAAATATTTTTCCCGTGAGGTAGTGCCTCCACTTCTTCAAGGCATGCACTATTTATTCCAACTCCAAATCATGAGTGGTGTAGAGCCTTTCATGCTCTTTCAATTTTATGAATTCAAAACATACTACAAATCCGTTCTGACTAAGGACTTCATCAAGTCCTTCTTTGCATGCATCTATACAAACCACAAAATATTCATTCGGATCTGCAGTCCTCAAAATTGGAGCACTGGTTAACAACTGCCTCAATTATTGGAATCTCTTTTCACATTATGTTGTCCATTAAAACTTCACCCCCTTCCTTTGCAAGGAAGTAATCGGGTGAGAAATCCTTGAAAAATATGCAATGAATCTTTTGTAGTAGCCATCTAGACCCATGAAGGATCTGACTTCTGTCACATTCTTCGGTGTTGTCCACCCTTTAATAGCTTCAATCTTTTCAGGGTCCACTATTATCCCTTCTTTGGATATGATATGCCCCAAATAGTGAATTCAGTTCTGATAAAATGAGCACTTTCTCAATTTGCCATACAATTGGTGTTATCTTAACACTTGTAACACCATCCTCAAATGATGCGCATCCTCTTCTTCTGACTTGGAATATACAAGGATGTCATCCAAAAAGACAATGACAAACTTTTCTAAGTATTCCCGGAAAACACCATTCATTAAGCACATGAAAACAACTAGTGCATTTGATAACCCAAATGGAACCATTGTGAACTCGTAATGACCATACCTTATTCTTGATGTTTTCATATCTTATCCTTACTTGATGTTATCCTGACTTGAGATCAATCTTTGAAAATATCCTTGCATCCTTTAACTGATCAAAGAGATCATCAATCCTTGGCAAAGGATACTTGTTCTTTATAGTTAATTAGATTAATTGTTTGAAGTCAATGCACAATCTCAATGTCCCATCTTTATTCTTCACAAATAAAAATGGGGCACCCCAAGGTGACACACTTGGGCGTACATACCCCTTTTTCAAAATCTCTTCAAGCTACATTTGCAATTCTTTCAGCTCTAGTGTACTCATTCGGTAGGGAGTCTTTGATACCGGAGTTGCTCCAGGAATTAGATTTATAGAGAAATCAACATTTATTTTAGAAGGTAATCTCAGTGTCTCCTTGAACACATCCTCAAAACCTTTCAGGATTGCATGATCCTCAAGATTTGGCACCTTATCCTTAGGTTCTTCCTCCATATGAGCTACAAATATTTGGCAGCCCTTCCTATAACACTTTTTCAACTACATTGTTGAGACCTCCCGAACAGTAACTGTCCTAGGAATTCTTTGGACTGTTCTTGGGTTCCATTCCTCGTCCAAGCAAGTAAATTCCTTATTATGGAATTCTAAGACAGCATGGTGTTGGTCCAACCAATCCATACCAATTATACATTCATATGAACCCAAGGGCAGGATGTTCAAACTTTCCTTGGTAATTAGTCCCTTCATGTCCATTGGACATGGTTTAACCAACTCAACAAATTTTCTCTTGGCTCATGTAGCCATCTACACCAGACAAGATTTCCCATTCTTGTTACTTGGAAATTGCAATCTTTCCACTACCTTAGGATCTATATAGATATGACTGGATCCTGAATCTATTAAAATAGTAAAGACATGGTTATTGATCATACCTTCTACTTCAATCATGTGTGATTGAAAATATGCTTTCTTCTTGTCCAGGGCTGCATAGATCCTTGGAACACTTATGCCCATGTCCTCCAATGTTTCAGTTTGTTGTACATTGTGGACAAATCTCAGTTTATCACTTTTGTGTGGACAATCTCTAAACATGTGATCTCATTTACAACCTAAACATTGAATGGGTGTATGCCTTATCCTTTTCCCACATGTCTCAGTCATTCTTTGCTCTCTAAAAGATGGTTGTCCTTGAGGATTGTTTCTGAAAAATGGTGGCATGTTCCCCTTTTGCCTTTGTTCCCTCTTAAACTTCTTCTTGTCTTCCCAATCTCTTTGGAAAGTAGGCTTTCCTTTATGTTGATCATATAAGCAATTGGCCCTTCTTATGGTTTTCTCCAAAGTCTTGGGATCATCATATTGAATCTTGTCACTGATAAAGGATGGAAGCCCACTTAGATACCTTTGAATCTTAACGGTCTCATCCTTGATGAAGGAGACATAGTTCAATAGTTCTAAAAATATCCTTTCATACTCATCAATGGTCATGTTTTCCAGTTTGCGTTCAAAGAACTCTTTCATATTTTTTTCATAATACCTCTTGGTTAAGTATTTATTTTCAAAATGCTTCTTGAATTCCTTCCAAGTCACATTTTTCTCTATGATGTGTTGCACTTGCACAAGTTGATCCCACCACAATATCAATTTTTCCTTATGCATGAGGAGAATAGTTATGCAATTTTTCCTCGTCCTTCTTTTGTTCACCATCAAAAGAAGGAGGCTTGATTTTTTTCATTTCTCCTTTCAATTCATCCACCCCGGACCTCTTATGTTTCCTAGAAAGGGATGGAATTGAGATACTATGTGATCTCCTTATGAATTGTCTTTGAGAGTGATGGTGATGTCTGCTATCACTCTCGGATCTTCATTTTTCCTTAGGGGTCCCGTGGCTTCCTAATTTTCTAGAGCCACTCTCCTTATCCAAATTATTTTCAATTCTATCCAGGCTCTACATTAACTTCATATGAAATTCTTCCTTCTGCTCTTTGGATTTCATAATCCTTTCATTATCATCCTTCTGACTTTGTGCATCTTTCTACAAATTTCTAATGGTCTCTACCATATTCATGGTATCATCGTTTCCTTCCCCATATCCATTGGACTTTGTTCCTTCAACTCCCAAATGGACATCCATTCCTCTAATATCATCTTCCTGACTATAAGCCTCTTGTGCATCTTCCATCTCTCTACACTCTATGATGATTATGTTATGTCTGACAGTGATTAACTCTGCAAAAATGTGCAGCCAATAGAACTTTGTCAGGATATCTGTCTCAACAATTCATGAAAACTTGAACCATTTTGGTTCAATAATATATATCAAACTTATTTTCTATTGATTTCCTCAGGAATTGACTATTCAAATCCAATTTATGGGTGAACAATTATCTTCTATTGTTCAATACCTTTCCAATGCCTACTTCCATGCTCAATTTTTAGTTTTGAGCAGGAAGATATGGATACTTGAACAAATGTCTTCTTAGGGATGCAATCCCTGTACATGGAATATTCCATCTCAGAGTCAAATTGGCTCTTAGATCTATGTTGGATCCTCTCTTCAGGTTTACAGGCCTTCTTTTCTTCTTTAGGTGATGTCCCACACAATTCGAGACCCCACATACTCCTTCTCTAAGCCCTTTTCTTTCTTTTGAAATTATTTATGGGCACTATCCCTTTTTCTTTGGCCCCTAATCACATGTGACCGAGTTCTAGTAGATAGGTTCTTATTCGAAGCCTAGGGAACTTCGAGGCTCCATAAATTTGGGCTTTGGAGATTTCCCTTTCTGCACATCACAAAAAACCTCGGACCGTCGAACTAACGAACTCATGAAGAATGGTGGATCGACGGTCCTCATTTTGTATTCAGATATATGTCGATAGGAGATTTGGGGCTACAGGATTCAGGAGTTTTGAGGCTCCACCTTGTGTTGCCTCCCAAATTTTTGAATTACCGGAGATCCTCTCCCTCCACATATCATCTCCCGATCAACAGTCGAGATAAACTCTAGCCCTCCAGGAGTTCTCGACTCAAGTACCCTGAAACTTAATTCCGCCAGAGTACCAAGTATTTGTACCTTAGGATCTAGTGCAACACGTCCTCTGTGATAAATGGTTGAGATGGGATTCGGCCTTTGGGCCTTCGGAATTCCTCGACCTCAACGACTTATGCTTTGAATCCTTCAGAGTGCCAAGTCTCCAGACTACAGGATCTATTGCCGCGTGTCCTCTCCCGATCAACGGTGAGGATTTACTTCACTCTTCGGAGCTTCATGGTTTCACCTTCCTCACACTTCATTTTTTTCGAACGTTGAATTGGAGAAATCTCGAGGTCCACTCAGAACTACACAACCTGGGTGCTAAGTGTCAGAAACATAGGGTGACACGTGGCCTTATCATCAAGTGACATTTTTCGGATCGTTATTAGTACAACAAGGTCTACCAAAGTAAAAAATAATATGACACATGGCATGCCTAGGGGAGGTCCACATCACCTAGGTGACATCATCATGCTGCATCACATCCGTTGCTTCGGGACTTTGGGACTGCGGGACTCCTGAGCTTTGGAGCTTCAGGTCTCTAAGACTTTCAATGATTTCACATTTGCACACCCAAAACTCATGAATTGTGAATCTATGAATACTTCCACATCACACCCGGTAACGTCATCACATCATGTCACTTCAGCGCTCTGAGACTTTGGGGATTTATTCCTCCCACTCAACCAAAAACCATTTCTTCTGGAGTGTCGAATTTTTGAACTTATGGACACTTGATAATCTGTTGACACGTGTCTCTAATAATGGACGGTCTGGATTGGTTATAGACTTCAAGACTTCAGGGCTCTGAGAGACTTCCCACACTACACCACAAATCCCATGAACGTAGAATTCCTAAATAGGTTGATCTGTCGACACGTGTCCTCAAACATGACTGATCCATATTAACTCCGGAGATCAGGACTTCAAGATATTTCCCTCCTAGCATCTTGAGGACTCACTTCTCTCAGAGAGTCGAGCCTCTGAACCATCGAACTACCTCAGAAATCCAACATATATCCTCCTCCCAAATGATCTATGGCTCACATTCTCTTGCACATAGATCTGATGGCTGGAATCTAATCTTCTCCATTATGCCTCACCTCCTGATATTTTCTTGATATAATGGCTTTGATCTATCCTTGGCCAAATCTAATGGTCAAGCACTTCTCACAGTGATATACAACGTAGATCCAATCTGGAACTTCATAGCTCTGGGGATTTTTCCTCTTTTACAACAAAGAAATTCAAACAACAAGAGTGGTGATGTTTGGAGGACTTCGGTGCTTAACCACCATGCTCTTTTTCTAGATCTGACGGTTGTGAAGGGTCTGCCTTCTCTCTAACATATCCTACGGTTCAAATTTGAACTTTGTGGTTCTAAACCCACGGTTATCATGGTCTCTTTTCTGTGTTGACTTTATCAAACCGTTATACCTCCTGATCTTTCCATTACCACCCAGGAGTTATCTCAGTGCCGCTATGGCACTCGATACATCAAATCCTTGTGGAATTTTGACTCCAAATTCCACGTTCGTGGTCCATCCAAGTTCAGTGTTGAAACCTTGGGCTCTGATACCAATTTGTGACATACCCATCCACCTAGGTTGGGTCATGCCACTTAAAAATTTCACACTCTCATACCAATTTTTAATTTCCCCCGACCACCCAGGTTGGGGACATGCTACCTCAATTATTCTTTGTACAACTCTGATGGACAATTTGTGGCACCCCTGCCTTCTACTGGGTAATGTCACTTGAAATAAATACAAAACAAAATTGCTCACTCTGTTTTGATAATCAAAAATTTCCATACCCATGCATGGACCTGCTGGGCTATGGAAAATAGAGCTCTTTTCAAAACATCATACATATAAACTTAAACAACTAATATGCATTCTACTATTACACAAATTAAATGTGGAAATCACAGTAAAACATACATGTAGCAACACATGAAATTCTTATAAATATAAATACATGTACAGAATACACAACATAAACAATTAACATAGAAATGGTACTTATATTTCTATGAAATCCACCAACTATGTGCAGACCTTCCATGAATCTCCCAGCCTTAGACCATGTTGCTCCAAGATATCAGTAGTGGGTCACCCCCGAGTTGGGACTAAACTCAACCCAAGTTAAAGGGAATCCTAAGCTAGGATGAGGTTACAAAGTATACAGGGATTTTGTCCCCAGAAGTCCACTCACATCCAGATCTTATAGTCCCTCATACCCCATATGCATGTCCCACCCCATGGAGTGTGCCCCTTCTCTGCTTGACAGTCCTTCGGTTGCCCCACTCCCATTCCAGGGATTCAACGACAGGTTGGACAGGAAGTCTCAGATCACTACAACTGTCATGAGGCTCCCTCTAGGAAAATCACTTCCCTAGTAACCTCTCTCACCTAGAGAGAGTTTCTCACAAGCCTGACAACCTGCTTCTTTAGTCCATCTCTGACGCCAATTCAGTCAGGATAATCACAACATAAAATTGGGTATAGCTATGGTAATGACAGTAAGCCACACCAGTCTAGGGAAAAGCTAGGCATCAACAAAAAAATGGCTCGGGCGAGATATGGCTCACGCACTACGTAGTCGTGATGTGCCTCATAAGAAAAATAGGTTAGCTTCACGAGTTTGCAGGTTTCATAGCTTGCATGAATGTTTCATAGGTCAACAATGCAGAAAGTGGATGGCTGCCTAAATGCTCAATTTCTGAGTGTGTGCATGAGTGGAGAGTATGGCAAGAATGGCTGAGCGAACCCCCACAACAAAGGATTTCCCCACATAAAACTTCATGTCCCAAATCAGACACCTGTCTTCATGAAGTTGTATGAGATCCACTTATCATTTTTTCCCCTTCCCACGAGAACTTAGGATATATTCAAGGGTTATTTCCCAAACCTTAGTCTTTAGAAAAATATATTATAATATTCCCTTGGGTTAAGCCCTCAATCTTGTCCCTTTTCCTAGTCTCTATCCCCTTCCCTTTCCCTACCCAGTGGAACTTAGTCCCCCATAACTCTTTCTTTGTGGTTGGTCTACATGCAACGATGTAATTATATTAATTATGTGAGTATTTACATATACAAAAATCAGGCTCCATGGCCTTCAGCATCTAGGCTCTCCAACCTAATATATAAATGTGTTGAACCTGCACATAATAGATCTAGATAAACAATAATACACACATTTGCAGAGATAATTGGAAAAGGAAGAAGAAGGAGAGAAAGAATGGAAGAATTCTCATTAACCGTTGTGAATAATGAATAATTTACAC
>SNQJ01S0209725.1:0-16058 GCA_010110895.2 Picea sitchensis
ACATGCAGTGGGAGTTTTGAACATGTATATGTCAAAACCAGGGAAGGAGCGTTGGACAACAGTAAAAAGGGTTTTCAGGTATTTGCGTGGCACTGCTAGCTATGGATTGTGCTATGAAGGAAGATTGGGAATGGACAGAGTGGTTGATATACATGGCTTTGTGGATGCAAACTGGGATGGAGATTTGGATCATAGGAGATCTACAAGCGGGTATGTGTTTAACCTGTTTGGAGGAGCAATAAGTTGGATGAGCAAAAGAGAGGCTGTAGTGGCACTTTCAACTACAAAATTTGAATACATGGAAACCACTCATGCAAGTAAGGAAGCAGTATGGTTACAAATATTGTTCAGGTATTGGGATGGTACAAGAAGTTGTAAGGATAGAATATGACAGTCAGAGTGCAATTTTCTTGGCAAATAACCCTGCTTATCATTCAAAGACAAAGCACATTGATGTTCAATATCACTTTGTGAGAGACATTATTGAAGAAAAGAAAGTATCACTGATGAAGGTGGACACTTTGAAGAATGTTGCAGATTCATCAACAAAATCTGTGAGCACTGAGAAGTTCTCTTGGTGTAGAGGATCCATGGGCATTGTTGACTATGTAACCCTATAACCCCTTGTGTGCAAAGAAAACAACAAGTGGGAGAATGTTGGGTATGTGTTATATTCTCTGCACGAGTAGTAGTGTCTGAGTGTTTGCACCGGGCGCGCAGGGGGGCGGAGCCCCCCTCCTGGGGGTTCGGGGGCAGCGCCCCCGAATTTTTTTTTCGCACTAGGACAACATATTTCCAGGACGACATATTACCGGGATGACATATTTCCGGAACGACATATTTCCTGGACCACATGATATTTAGGTGGTTTTTTCGGCACATGGTTTTTTACCGATGGTTTTCTATTTCCGGTTAAGGAATTAGGGTTTTGGACTAATCCAGGTTATTGGGTTAGGGTTTTGGATGCCGCTGGCTCCTATATGTATATTGTATTGTAAACAATGTAACACAATGTATGAATATTATATATGCTGGTTTTCCCGGTTTGGGTTTCCAGGTGAAAAATCTCTGTGTAATGTTTGTATTTTCCACTGTATCTTTTCTGTTCTTTTCTGAATATCAGTTTGCAGTAGATATTGTACAAGGTTAGAATTTACACTTTCCCATTGAAAATATGTTTTTCAGCAGTACAATACCTATGGTTCTTAGGGAGGAAGTGCCTATACTCATAAAACACCATCTTTCCTAAACTTTTTGAATGAGGATACTTCATATTAGGAACACAAACATAACATGCAAATTTACCCTTTATTTGAAGACCTGTAACATATGGAATACGGACAATTATACGATGGGATTATTTAAAAAACATGCATGATATCTTTAAATAATTATATAGTATTAAAGTGAAAAAAATGTAACATACCACAAAAATGTGTTAGTCTTGGGGAATCATGAATTTTCCATACAAGTATTCCATGGAATTGAAATTTCTTCTCCTCGATTGGTTTACAGATGTCATACATAGTGATGCCGACCCATAAATTTAGTAGCTCATCGATAAGAGGATCGATATATACATTTATATATTTAACTTGGTACTTACCTAATTGTTTGAAATTACACATAATTACTACCATAATATGTATTTATAAGTAAATAAATAAATAAAATATATTATGAAAAAAATGAAACAAATAAAAATGTTACATTCAAAAAATTAATGTAAAAAAATACCTGTAACAATCATTGTCAACATTATGTGCTCCCTCTTTATTGAGATCCAAGAAGGAATGTTATTGTTGATAACAAAAATAGGCCACACTGAGTAAATAGACCTAAGCTCTCCAGATGGATTAACACTGTCAGTTGCCAATGAAAGCCTGACATTATGATGTTCATCTTTAAATTCTGCCCATTTCCCCTCAATTTCCCTAAATGCATAACCATCTGCAGGAATTCGAACAACACCATCTCCACTTCTGTTCCGTGCATGGTAACCCATAAACTGTGCTATGCTTTCACACCTGAACAATCGCTGCAAACGTGGAATTATGGGAATATGACAAAGAACCTTTTGAGGCACCCTTTTTGTTACTTGATCAGTCTTATCTCTACTGATATGAAGTTGTGGACATTATGTTTTCGATGCATGTTTTCCATAATATATAATACGATCATTATGACTTGCATCTATAGTTTGATACTCCATTCCAATGTCTTTCATAATGGCATGTAAATCTCTATATGTGAGAGGTAAAATATTTGACGATGGTAACATAAATTCACCTAACAATCTACAACATAAAAAATAACTAGTTAATGTAAAGAATATTAATCGTAAATATTGCATTCTTATTTTACAAATTAATTAACACTAAAAAAAAGAGAAAAAAATCAACCTTTATGTATATGTGATGAAACATATTACATACCTTAGGATCTCTGTCATACAAGTGTTCACCAAATGATTCATAACCTTTAAGTTCACCAACAACAATGTAGTGGAGAGAATATTTTCTCTTGAGCCTTTATAAAGTCATTTATTTGCCTTTTCTATTAGAGGTTCATCATAAATACCATCAATGTCCCCATCCTCATCTGACTGATTGAACAAGTCTTGGATCATTTTATTTGTCCCATCATCTTGAAATATGTTATTATTTTCATCTTCTTCCATGGGATCATTAACTTGATCTTCATTAAAATCATTTCTACTACTACTTGGTGCATTGTGCAGAAAGTTAGGGGGGAATTCTAAATTTATAATTATAAACAATCATGCAAAATTAGTGTGTATAACAAATATTAAAAAATTTTAAAATTTTATAAATACAATCAATATAAAGATAGATAATGAATATATAGCTAATTAACACGGGACAATAATCATTCGATCCCCCATCAATGTGCCCATATCTCCTACAATGTCTTTTAGCTTTTTCTATTAAAATTCTTATGGGACGTGTAGTACAACATATTTTGCAAGGGCAATAACATTTATCATCACCCTTTTCACCCTCTTTACTTTTTTTCCCACCTCTAATATTTTCTGACATTCTTCCCCACAAAAATACAATGATGAAATTTTGCACAAACTCTATCCACTTAGCATGTCTCTGATTTAACTTCTCTTGTCTGGTTATGAATTGTAAAGCTTGATTGTCGCTATACAAAATAAAATCCTTCAGAACGAGATAGTGTCTCCATTTCTTCAAAGCTTGGATTATGACCTATAACTCTTTATCATATGTGGAGTACTTCCTTTTAGCATCGTTCAACTTCTCACTGAAATATGCAAAAGGCCTATTATCTTGGCTTAATACCGCTCCAATCTCAACTCTACTCGCATCACATCTCACCTGAAATGTCTTCCGAAAATCTGGTAATACCATAATCAATTGTTCCGTTATCTTCTCCTTCAATATGTTGAATCTCTTCTCAACCTCTTTTGTCCATTTCAAAGATTTGTGTCTTTTCTTCATTGTGTCCATCATTTGAGCACTAATCCCACTAAAATTTCTGATGAACTTCCGATAGAAACTCGCTAATCCATGGAAGCTTCTCACCTAGAAGATATTCCTTAGTGATAACCATTCTATGATTTCTTTCACCTCTTCGGGATCCATCTTCAATTCATTTGAAGAGATCACAAAAACCAAATAAACGAGTTATGTCTTCATGAAAGAGGATTTCTTTAAATTGATCAACAACTTCTCCCGCTGCAACCTCTTCATCACTAATGTTAAGTGCCTCAAATTCTCTTCTTTAGTCTTGCTAAAGACCAGTATATCATCCAGATATACAATCACAAACTTACCAATGAAATCTTTTAACACTTCATTCATCAGTCTCATAAAAGTACTCAGGGCGTTCATTAAGCCAAATGGTATAACAAGACATTCATACAATCCCTCATTTGTCTTGAATGCTGTTTTCCACTCATCACCTTCTCTCATCCTTATATGGTGATATCCACTTTTCAAATCTATCTTTGAAAAATAGTTCGCTCCACTTAGAAAATCCATCAAGTCATACATCCTTGGTAATGGAAACCTATACCTGATGGTGATTTTATTTATGACCCTTGAGTCTGTACACATTCTCCACCCTCCATCCTTCTTCGAACTCAATACAGTTGGTATTGCACATGGAATCAATCTTTCTCTAACCAATCCCTTGTCTAATAGATCCTGAACCTGTCTTTTCACCTCCTCATTATCTTGAGGTGTCAACCTGTATGCTGTTTTGTTTGGCAGGATTGCTTCTGGTATCAAGTTAATGTGATGGCTGATACTTCTGATAGGTGGTAATGAGCTTGGAAACTCATCCACTACTATGTCAACAAAATTTTCTAACAGTTCTTGAATTTCCTCAAGCAAGTCTTCCAAAAAAGTACTTGTAAGGATAACTCTCATCTTCCTCACTACAACAAACTACATCTCCTGTTCCTTCTTATCTTCATTCAATATTTCCTTCCCACTCATGAGAAGTATGCTGGTGCTGGCTTCATCCTTCACTTTTTTCTCTTCAATTGGCAGTAACATGTGTGTCCTACCATTTTTCTCCAAGGTATAATTATTTCTTCTCCCATCGTGAATGGAATTATTGTCATACTACCATGGTATTCCCAAAAAAACATGACATACATCCATGGGAATCACATCACATAGAATTTCATCTCTATACCCTCCTATCTTAAATTCAACCAGACATTGTTTAGTGACTGTTACCTGATGACCTTTCTGAAACCATGAGACTTTATACGACGTTGGATGTACAATCATATCTAGTTCTAAATTATCCACCATCTCCTTGGATACTAAAATATCAGTGCTCCCACTGTCAATTATCACTTTGCATACTCTGTCTTTAGTCTTGCAAGCTATCCTGAACAAACTGTTCCTCTGTGCTGGATTTTCAACTTCTAGCTCTGGCTTCAAGAGAATTTTCTTCATCATCAAAGATCTCCCATCTTCTACGCCTTTGACCTCTACATGCTGCTTCTGCGCTTCCAAAATGTGAGCTTCACCTCCTTATTTCTTCCTCTCGGGACATTCCCAAGACATATTTCCTACCTTTCCATAAGCATAACACTTTATCTCACCTCATCTACCTATTCTTCTTCCTCTAGGGAAAGAGTTTCTACCACCACTCTGCCTTCCTCGAGAACTTCCTCCTCTCTCAGAGTGACTATGTGGCTTCTTTGTCTCACCCTTGGGATTCAGTGTCTTTTCATGGGCAACTCCTTTGCCGAGATGTTTAAGCTTATACCTCTATTTTGTTGACTTTTCTTCCTGGCCAAATTCTCTTCTCCTTTCAGCACAATCTGATATGCATCCTCTACTGTCTTTACTGTCATCATGCTGATATCGTCCTGGATTTCATATATTAGGACGTTAATGTACATGGAAACCTTTTCCTTGTCTCTTTCTTTCTGTCTAGCCTTGATGTTCAGTTTGTAGAACTCCTCTCTGTACTCCTTCACTGCCATTTTTTTCTGTATCAGGTTCTGTAATCTTCTGAACAAATTTATCTGGTAGTCCTTGGGTATGAATTTCACCTTTAGTTTGGCTACCATTCTATCCCAACTCTTGATATTTTGTTTTCCTTCGCTTCTCCTATCATCTTGCAGTTCATCCCACCAGAGTGTTGCATGCCCTTTAAACCTAGTGACAACTTGTTTTACCTTTTTCTCTTCATCGACATCTTCATAGTCGAAATAATTGTCCATTGCTCGTATCCAATAAAGAAATTATTCGATGTCCAAATTACCCTCATACATCGGGACATCTATCTTGGCTCTATATCCCAACTTAACAACCGCTTTTAGTAAGTGTTCTTCCGCAACATCCTCTTCTACAACTTCTTCGACTTCCACTTCTTCATTTTCTACACCGCTGAGGTCTCCAACATCGGGTGCTCTTCGTTGTGCTGTTTCCATGGCATCCATCCTTGCACATAGTTCTATCATCACCCTTTCCATAGCTCTATTTGCTATGGGTGGCCCCACACATATTCTAGGCGAAATTGTGTTGATGTATCTGATACCACTCGATGATATCAATCTACTTCTCTTTCTATAGAAATCAATCCTGTATTTGATTTGATACCACTCTAGCACAAACCCCCTTCCCTCCTTGAGACTAAGCGACCTCCCAGTCTTGGATCTTCAAACTCCTGAGCCGAGCTGGCTCTTTGGACCTTCAATAGACCTCGAATGCTCAATACACAGGTCCCTCTTGTGTTACCCGCAGGGTCGAACTACCCATTCCTTCGCTCTTCGACACTCCTGACAACACCCAAATTCGCGAGTACTAACTCCACACTAGAAATTCCTCTTACGTGACCATAGGATATGACCGTTGTCCAACCCTTCATGAATTCGAGCTTAATAAATATCACGAGCTCTACTTTCATCTCTTCCCAAAGTGCTCTTCTCCGAATTTACAAATTTATGCTGCGTGTCTCCTTGGATATTGATGGATCCGCTATAGTTCGGGTTTCACGACTTCACGAAACTCTAGCTCGCCTTATGCACAAACCTCCAGACTTCTGGACCATGAAGTGCCGAAACACCTTAGGAACAACCTCTGCGTAGTTCTTCCAGATCTGATGGTCTGGAACAATCAACCTTCCTTCGGAACAAATATTGTTCGTGGGATATGGTAAACCTAAAAGGATTCTCCCTTTGAATATTTCTCGCCACTCTCCCTCTTGAGCTTACTTTTCCTCTAGATTTTGCCTCTATACATGCTCTTTTTCAACACTTAGTCAGAATTTCAGCCTGTGCACACCTTGCAATAGGTCCTCCTCTGAAATCCAGCCACTATGTAGGTGACTTCAACTATTCCTCTTGAACTTCTGAATCGAAAGAATCGATCATGCACTCCTTGCGGATAAACTTTCTCAAATTTATTTTCCATAGCTTTCTGAATCTAAATGGACTCAATCACGCACACCTTGCTGACGCTTTGGACTCCTTGCACATATAAGTTCACGTTATCCCTTCTGAGCTATGAGTCAAAACAGACCCAGTCACACACACCTTGTGGACACTATGCACAACTTGCACTCGCTCTTAGAAGAGAAACAATTGAAACTTATTTAAACCTCACATATTCATACATCTATCCACGTAAATGCATGCATAAATTCAAGAACTAGAAACAACAGAGAATTGAAAATAAACAGAAAGTCTACCATTCACTCATTCAGATAGACACATGAACACCATACATTTGGGACAACACTCCTCTGTTATATTCATTCGACTAAAGATTACTTACATTCATACACTGATTCTCGGTAGCTCTCAACTCTCTACTACAATGGCGATGGCTCTTGACAACTAGAGTGCCAACAACAACTAAAAATGATGGAAATCTACATAATAGATTCAACAACCTTCTCTCGGAAATAATACAAAGCTTTATACAAGAGGACTCTTTGAGTTCCTACCCTCCAATGATTCTAAAGCTATCCTATCAAATTAAAAGCTATCAGCTACTAACATTAATTACAATAAATATTTGTGGCAGACAAATCAGATCAAACACATTGAATTTGTACTGCACTTAGCTACATTAAAATAAAATACATCCTCCGATGTCTTCATGAGCCATCCATATCTTCAACATTAAAGGTGTTCTTTAATTACAACTCTTTAAAAAAATATTTGTGTGATACACATTTTTCAAAATTCAAATGTTCTTCAACATGTGCGCTAGCATGCTTAGCTATCCTCCACTTTATGCTTCGCTGGTGATGCTCATGAATCAATTATCTTATAAAATTGAGTGGTGTAATATAATATATATTATATTTTTCTAATGCAATTGACATATTAAAATAAATCCCTTTTTCGCTTGACAATAACACTTTATACCCTTTTTGAACCTTTGTTGTTATAGCAAAACTGTTGCAACATCCCTAAAATGCAACATATTTATAATTTTTTCAGTCAGAATTTTGATGAGAGTTGACCAAGTCAGTGTTGAATTTGTCAAATAGTGGGTGACCGTTTGAAGAAAGCAACGATTAGCAGTAGTATCGTCGATATTGAGATGAATGTAGAAGGTCGTCACAATAGAGACACCTTCTCCTAGAAATCTCAAGTGCGATGAACATCCGTTTCCGTCTCAAGTTCAACGAATTTAGGCGGGATTGAAAAACAATGAAAAATTGAAATATTTATCTTGTATTTTTCGACAGTATGACCAAGTTTTTCTGTACCGTAGGAAATAGTTCGTTGGAAATTTTTGAATATGTAGTATTGGCCCATGTATGATGGACAAACTAATGTCAAGGTGTTGGATAGCTAGTTGAAACAATTAGAGGTTTACTTTGGGCTTTATCAGGTCCAATAAACATAAAATATTTCCTTTTCCCAATTGAAGATGACCGAACATGCTCTTCTATGGTGGGAGAGTTATGTGGATGCACTGAGGATAAGAAAGAATCTCATGGTGATAAAATGGGAGGAATTCAAGACATTATTAAAGTCACAATTCTATCCCATAGGCTACGAAGAGGAACAACTCATGAAGTGGCAATACCTTAGGCAATAACAAGGACAAGGAGTGAAAGAATACACTTCTAATTTTAGGAGGCAGACCATCCGGTTGGTTATATCTATGGAAGATCTAGGAGTGGTGATGAAGTACCTTGGAAGACTTTTCAGCCATATCTGAAGACAATTGCAAATTCATGGTGTGAAAGCATAAACGAGTCAAGAAATAATGCTCTCTACATTGAGTTGGAACCCAAGAAAGGATAGAATCACAAGGTCCAAGAACAAACCAACAAGAAAAGAGACAAGAAGATGATATCCATAACCAAAAAATGGAGGGATCCTAATAGACATTGCAAACATTGCAATGTAAATGGACACATGGAAGAGAAGTGCTATAAAATTTATCTGGAATTATGTCCAAAGTGGCTAAAGTCCAAGGGGAAAGCCAAGGGAGCTACCGAGATAAAAGAAGAAGCAATAGAAAGCACCTCTAATATGGACAAAGATATGGTTTACACCACATTCTAGCACCCAAAAATGAGTGGAGATAAACATGCACTATTTCGAATCAAAGTTCAAGTGAAGAAACATAAGGAAAATGCATTGTTTGATAGTGGTTCTCAATGTAATTAGGTTTCCAAAACACAATTTGTTGAGTTTGGTCTAGAAACCTATGATCTAGTGCATCCAAGTTCACTTGTATGATTGCAAGGGAAAACTGTTATGAGAATCACTAAATGATGTAAAATTAAGTTTTCCATTAGTGCTAGCTATGTTCATGAGGTAGAATGTGAAGTTGCACTATTGGACACCTGTGGAGTGATTATGGGTAGCCCCTACTTGTGGGATAGGGACGCTACCTTCTACATGAGAGAAAAAAAGTATCACTTGGTCAAGGGTGGAAAGGCATACCTCGTCAAATCACATCAAGAGAGAAATAACATCACTCCTATAGCAGGGAAACAAGGGCAGAAAAGTAGGAAACAAGCCACCTTCATCAACAATGGAATGGTGGATATGCATAGGAAAATGGAGGTCTTATGCTTCCATCTCCCTAATGGTCGAACTTTTGGGGACCAAAATCCTTCAAATGGGGATGTGCGATATGAATTGGATCTTGGAAAATGTTTGTAAAATTTGTAAATAAATATGCTTCATTTCATTTCATTTTATTTTTTGTCTTCTTGGCCAATTGGAAGTGGAAACAAACATATGTGATGGTTTTCCTTCTAAAGGTAGCCCATTAAAACAATGAGGGTTGTAGCAAAGGAGAAAAAATGAAGGGTGATGTAAGGAGAAAGGGAGTAGGACAATAGAAAATATTAAAGCTCGAGGAGGGAAGTTTGGTTAAGGTTGAGTGGATGAAGGAGTTGATGTGCCTGTTCACTCTAAGAAAAGGTGTCTCTGAGCCATGGCTTGTTGCATTTTTTATCTTCACAATGAGTAATAATACACAGAGTCTATGTATAGCTCACTCCTCTGTAATATTCTTTTGAACGTAATAAAATATCCAATGAATGTTGGGTTTCTAGAGTAAAACCTTGTCTTAGATGTGTGTTTTTCCTCTGCAATCTATTGGGTACACTGCTATGTAACGTCCCCAACTCTGCTCAAAGGCCATGTCACATCAAAATTTGAGCTTAGATACCACGTTGTGACATATCCAACATCCTAGCTAATTCATGTTACCACATTGTAAAGTCTCCACCATAGTAACTTCACTATATAAAGCTCTGATATCAATTCTTTCTTCTACAAAAGCAACTCGTTGAAACCAATAACGCACATGACTGGCCTTGTGCTACACACCACTATGTTTTCCTAGTGCGCGAAACTGGTCTCGTACTGCGCACAAAAACTATGTCTTAGAAAATCCGCGTGCTCAACCATCATTGTGTTGGCCTCGTCGATTGTCCCTTATCATGCACGTAATTTATAACTTTGTGCTAGAACCCATACGATTATTGTTGAAGTTTATTAAAAAGATAACAACTATAACAACAAAAAGAACTCATAATACAACTACACGCACAACCATTCCTATGCTGTGCACGATATCTATCCCAATTGCGTGCACGAACTAACACCACTTTGTGTGCATGATGATTCAAGACTTTCCTCAGAATTCCATAACCATTACCACAAACTTATCTAACAAGAAACAGTTAAACTACCATGCTCTACATATGCAACAGTTATGCAGGACTAACAATACATGCACAACCCAATATAATTATGTACCAATTCCATAGGAAGAAATATCATAAGTATTCACATGTTAAACAATATATAAACACATATAAAGCGTCATGACCCATGCCCTGCATATGCAAAAAAATGAAGTTCTACAACATATATAATCTAGGCACAAATATATATACAAATTTAACACGTAATATATTTAACATGTATATGCACATTATTTAGAGAATAATACACATAAGAAGACACTTATATCTTGTTTCAATCCACCAAATATGCACAAACCTCAGACGTTCCTCCCAGCCATAGACTCTTCCACTCAAAAACTCTCAACAACATGTCACCCCTGAGATGAGGCTAAAAATCCACTTGGGAAAAGGATTCCTAAGCCAAGCTAAGGTCTATCCATAATCAAAACATTCTGACAAAGGTTCCAACCCCAACAAAAAGACTACAGTCCCTCATTCCCCACATGCATGTCCCACCCTAGGAAGTGTGTCCCTTCTTTGCTCAACATTTTTTCGACTGCCTCACTTCCCTTCCATGGATTTAGCAACAGGTCGAACAAGAAGTCTCAAAGGCCTGTAGCTACAACTATGCACCTTGGGAAAATAATTCCTAGCAATTCTCTCATAAGGAGAGAATGCTTACGGGCATGACAACCTGATTCTTTGACAAACATGGGCTTGAAAACCTTCTTCTTTGACAAACACGAGCCCGACAACCCACTTCTTCAATAACACACGGGCGTGAAAACCCACCTCTTCAATCACACACAGGCCTGACAACTCGCCTCTTCAATCACACACGGGCCTGAAAACCCGCCTCTTTAATCACGGAAAAGCTTCCCAACCACATGGTTATGTGATGGAAACAAGTTACAACAAGATGTGGATGCCTCCCAAAGGAAAGTAGGTCTGCACAATGAAGGAATGAGTGAAATCCCCCTGAAATACACTAAGGCCCAACAACATGTTTGCATGATTATAAATGGACACTTATCACCTTCCTTAGGAACTTAGTATAAATACATATCCCATAATTATAATTTTGGAAAAAATATCAAAATATTCCCTTTAAGCTTCACAACCCTTTCCCATTCTAGTGGAGTTTTAAGCTCCCCCGTCTCTTTTTGTCTGATTGGTCTACGCACAGTGATATGTTTTATTAATATCTGATTGTGCTTACATTTAAAAAAAATAGGCGCACTGGACTTTGTCGCAATCCAAGCTCTCCATCCTAATAACCACACTGATACTTTGGCCTCAATATACATATATACAAAGGCTCTCCGATCCCAAAATATCCTTGCTACAAACATGGTCCGGTGTGCACTTTAAATCAATCCTTGCACTCTTACTCAAGTGCACACAAAGTTATGAAACATCCACACACTCTTCCCTTAGTTCGCATGCACGATAATCCTTTCACACTTACTCAGGTGTGTGAAAATTTATGAAACGAGTGTGCAATCTTCCCTTGGTTCATGTGCACTAAACTAACCCAAAACTTGTGCGTCCATGACTCACTAGACTATATATACAATAACATTTACATTACAATTGGGGTTCATCCTAGGGGTATTACGTGTTGTGATTGTTTATTGATATATTCATTGAGTTATGATTCCATTTTAATGCTTGATCACTAATTAACCTAATCTATTATTGAGTAGAAGATAAATTATTTTAAACACTGCACGGTCTTTGGAGGAGAAACATAATTCTACTTCATTGAATTTTCCACTGGAATTGGTCATTAAAAACAATAAACAAACTTATTCCGCAATAGTCATCCGTGTTGGTGAATTGAGTGGACTCTCAGTCCCTCAATTACTGATCAAATTTATTCAACATTTTCACATGGTATCAGAGCTCTACAACAAAATAATCTTTGATATTGCATACCAAAAAATGCCAAGAAAAATCTTGGAGAAAAGACACCAAAAGATCGAGTTAAGGGCCATTCTCTAATTTATATTTCTTCCTCACCTAATACTTGGAATTCAGATTTGGGTTACAAGTTATTGGATCCTTCCACAAATAGTTTTTCCATTGAAAGAAGTGAGAAGTTTGATGAATACCCCCTGCATTCTTTCCATGAGAAACATGCATCAACTTCTCTACCTCTTCCTGATTTTCGGATAAGATTTTAGATTAGATTTAAAAATATGATTTAGATGATCATGAACATGCTATTGCTGATCTATATCTTAGGCCACGGTGGGAAAATTATACCCTATATGCCATCGAATATCTAATGGGAAATCCTACCAATCCAAGGAGAACAAGATCTCAGTTTGAGGGTGTTCCACATGCCCTCACAGCTACAAAGCCATTATTACCCATGCATTTCTACATGGATCTTGCATCTAATCCTCAGTCCTATGCATAGGCTGTAGAAAACCGTTATTGGGAAGCTTCTATGAACAAGAATTACAATTGAATCCCTCATTGAGAACTAGACATGGGATTTGGTTCCTCTTCCTTATGATAGGATCAAGTGGATAGCTAAGGGTTTCTCATTGGTGCATTCACTTCAATAAATCCATACAGACATTTTCATTTTTATCAAAACCTTCACTGAGCATACATTTGTAGCTTTGCAAGATCTCTTGGGAGTGAAGGACACAACTGCGTACCAATTGTCATAGTCAACATTGTCTTTTGAGGGGGGATTTTCCCTCTTTCATCATATTTTATATGTTTTCTTTTCATATATTTAATGTACATGGGTACCTAACATGGATTATTTCCATGACCCAATTGTTGTATACATCCTAGTTGTTCTTCGGGGGGGGGGTATTGAAGTATAAATGTAAATTTACTTAGTCATCAAGTATAAGATAAAATTTATGCATGATACAATGAATAAGATAAATTTTATGCATGATACAAACGTGAAATATTGCCTATAAGGGTTGCAAGATTTCATCACCAAATGTCATATCAAGCCCCAAAAGGTGTGACATCTCATAAAAAAGGTGCCACATCATCATGTAAAGGTGAAACCTCCTATCATCAAGGTGTCAAATTATACCCCATGGGTGCTAGGGTGTCTCAACAAAGGATCCATGTCATCATAAGGCTCAACATCCTCCAAAATATGTGGAATGACCTCACTCAAGTAGTGGGAAAACCTCTATAAAATGTGCTAGTAGCCCTTTAGAATCCTTTAAAGGACCAAGGCTCAATCAAATGGGTATCCATATTGTGAAATCCATCATCCAAGGAGAGGCTCATGTGGTCCAATCTATCCATAAAACCCAGAGGCATGTACACAAGTCAAATACAACATATAAAGGGAGTCATGTCAATGTAAAATCGACTATATAGATCACATTGAGTAACCTCTTCAAACTTCACATTATATCATAAAGTCATACAATTTTCCAAGTTTAGGTATGGGAGGGTCAATATTAACCCCTATTAGGTGTGCCAATATCCACGAAAATGAGTGTTTTCGAAGAGACCCATCAAGGAGTATGTGTAATGTTATATGTCATGATTTGGGGTTTACTTCATGGGTAGTGGTATAGTCATGAAAGATTATGTATGATAATCACCCTCATGAGCACCTTTGTATGAGGGAGTGCTTAGGAAATGAGTTTCCCTTTCCTTGGCATTGTGTCTTTCCAAACCTCTATTTGTCTTTTTCGTTATTCATTCAACCTTTTTTGGTTTTTGATTTTCATTTTCTAAGTCCCTTTTTGTTAGGTATGCATTTATTGCATAGTAGCAAGGGGGCAGAGCTCATTCTTTTTATTCTTTCTTGGTTCTTGACTTTGACTTTCTTTCTTATTTTGAGTTTTAGCATTTACTCTTTTTACATTATATTTTTTTAATATATATATCAAGCTACATCAACCTTGAGCATTCTAGCTCCTTTTTCTCACGGGATTATGAAGTGTGAACATTTATGGTAACATATGAAAACCAACCCAAAATAATGGATAATAGATGTGGGAGAGATGGAGTGTGTTACATATGAATTTGGATATGGACATGTTACCCCTATCAATCCCCCCTAGTAGTACAACTTTTCCCAAGAGTGACAACACTTGACTATGAGACGATGATGACTACCAAGGTGGAACAAGGAAAAATTTGTAATTCAAAGAATCATGATCTATCATCCAATTCAACCCATGGTCACTATTTTCATATAAAAAAGATTGAGCATTAACACTTGATATGGAGTATCAGAACATGGTACCTCATGTGTGTCATGCACCATATCATATGATGTGATTGACTTGAGCATAAAGTGAAAGGTATTTGTGGGAAACTATCTGTGGAGAATTCTGAATGTCATCATCTGAACCACTATTTGTGATGTGGTTCATAGGAGAAAAAATTCCCTCTAGTAAATGGAATTAATTCCTCTAGTAGCACCATATCCCAACTCTGTGGAATTAAGGCTTGAAAGAAAGGGTAAGATAATTTATTCTTGATGTGAATTTTGGTGAGCATAAAACACATTTTTATTGCACTAAAAGACACTCTATAAACCAAGTATGGGGGAGATGTTGTCACCTACCTACATAACATTAACAACAATATACAAGTCAACTCAATTACACTTTCAAAAATTAAGTAAGTAGTCTCCATTACACACACACAAACATATCTATAATGTATATTAAAGAAAAAAGTAGCCTTGGGCATCATTCTTTTTGTGTTTCTACTTCTTGAGGACTTCAACATTTTGAAACCAACTCTTCCTGAAGAACACACTTGTAAATTCAGAAACTTACAATTTAATGAAATTATTAATTATGAAATTTGGAGTTTTCCTTTATTGTTTTTGGATGATATGTTAAAATCAAGATGTTCAAAACAAACACAAAAGACAAATCTATGAAAAATAGTATGCATAATTGAATTTTACAACATTTACAATATGGAAGCAAACCACTTAATATTGATCTTCATGTTATCAAATTGCAACAAATCTTATTATCATTGACTAAAACAATATGTAAAATTGAATTTTACAACATTTACATTATAGAAACTAGTTAATATTGACCTTTGTGTTATCAAATTGCAACAACCACACTATTAAAAAGAACAAACATTTTATTATAATTGACATCACTTAAATTATAGAAAAACTAAAGTAACAAGTAAAATATATAATAAAAAATAAAATAAAATATAATCAATAAAATATATAATTAAAAATAATAACATCTTTCTACATAAAACTAAAATTTATATAAAAATATATTTTTAATATAAAAGTAAAAATAAAATAAATATTATATATAAATGTGTGACATTTTAAATACTTAAATATTTTATGACAATTAAAAATAAAATAAAATATAATCAATAAA
>SNQJ01S0209726.1:0-16057 GCA_010110895.2 Picea sitchensis
TTGACACTCCATATCTGCAGTTTCTTATAGTCCTTCAAGACTTTACAAACAAGTTACATTTTAAAATGTTGTTACAAAAATATCTCAACAACCCATTAAATTTTGATTTAAATGCTCGATTTGAAATTCTGTCATTGCTGAGATGTCATTCGTTTTCCTCCATGCATGTGTTGTTGACTTTGAAGGCGATGCTCCTGCATCACATGGTAAGGTTGTTTCTACAAACCTTATCAGGAAGAGCGTATGAATGGTATACAATATTTACCAGTATATCAATTCGCTCATTTAATGACCTTGAAGTGATGTTCCTGACTATGTTCGCCCCTCCAATTTCTTATCATACCATTCTCACTGATTTCACCTAGATTGGTTTGATGAAGAATGAAATGATACAATATTTTAATATTAGGTTCAATAAAACCTTGAGTAAGATTCCAGAAGATAAAATTCCAAATGACCAATTCATTCTCGGTTATTATAAGAATGTAATTCCCCCAAATGTGAAATATGTTATCAGAACATCCCAAATGGATACCTTGGAGGAGGCAATGACTAAAGCCACTGAGATGGAAGAAATTATGATTGAAATGGGTGTCAACCCCGACATTATACTGGGAAAAG
The DNA here is from genome assembly GCA_010110895.2 of Picea sitchensis. Classification (NCBI taxonomy): domain Eukaryota; kingdom Viridiplantae; phylum Streptophyta; class Pinopsida; order Pinales; family Pinaceae; genus Picea; species Picea sitchensis. The sequence continues at coordinate 622 of SNQJ01S0209726.1, forward strand.
GAAAAAGGAAGTTGGGAGGATTAAGTATTGATAATCAAGGATATTCCAGTTCAAGAAAGAATGAATAATTCAAGCCACAACCAGCTCAAAACCAAACAATGGGAGGAGGATTTTTCAAGGGAACCATACCTGATGTAAAGGTTGACCCTGTGGCGACACAAGAAACTAAGAAAATAATTGAAATTACACAAATGAATAGAACTATCAAGCAAATGTAGAAAAAGATAATCTGACTAAGAAGGGGAGATAATTATGTGAAAAATCCAAGAATTCCAGTCCCATATAAAAGAAGGAACCCTCCCCAAGAAAATAGAGTGAGGTTTGAAAACACGGATAATTCGCAAAGACCAAGGGTTCCTAGGCAACCTACTCCCAATGTGGTTGTTCTAGATGAGGTGTATGATGAGAAAATAATTTAACAAGAGAATTATTACTCACCTAATGAAAGTTATGAAACTGTGCAGATGGTCGGATGTGATACATCCATGTATATATTTGAAGAAGGTGACAACGACCTTAAATCACAATAAAATTTCGCCCAGACAAGAGGATTTGTAAATAGACCCAAGAATAAGAATGACTCTGAAAAAGAAAATAAAAAATATAAAGAAACAACAAATGAGAAAAGAGAAAATGAGAAAGTGATGGATAGCATTGGGAGTAAAAGGAAATACCTGACGTCAAACTCCACTCAAATGACATATAATGTCGTAAAGGACTTAAGAAAATTAAGGATAACTTTTCCTTTTACAAAAGTGGTGAAGATTCCCCGGAAAAGATAAAACATTTTGAAATGGTTGGGCGATCCATCTAAAAGGGTAGAAGCTGTGGTCACCAATCCAAAACAAAGCAAGAGCTAGTCAACTGCCAAGCTGAGAGGTAAAATTCCTCCCTTTTACATTTCAATTGAAAATCACAATGTTGCATTACATAATTGTTTAGTTGAACCTGGCACGACAAATAATATCATGCCACTGGTGGTCATGGAGGCACTGGGCATGAATTGCACCAAGTATTATGAAACTGGTGAAAGTATATGGTGTAGACCCCAACACCCTTCTTCTTCTCCTTCGGGGTTGATCAACCTCCCAGTCTAGGATTGTTCAAGTCTCCGAACCAAATGGTTCATCGGTCTCCTAATGGAACTGATTTAACTTGACACAGGCCCTTTACTTTCTCGGTGTAGGTTGTTTGGCACCCACAAACCCTCTCCTTAGCACTTTTCAAATATTAACGCAAACAGATGCTAGATATATATGCCAGGCTACCTCCTTAACGTGACAACAGACTACAACCGTGGGCTGGCTCCCTTCGCGACTCTGTGCTTCAAAACTTTCACGAGCTTCTTACCCCCCCTTTCCCCAATTCCTAAATCGACAAATTCTCCAGGACCTAATCTATGGTCCACGTTCCTCTCACGAACAATGGTTGAGATAAAATCACGAGTTCAGAATTCATGAATCCTCTCTTCTACTAACTCTTCTTCTCTCGGTTTTCGAATCAACGAAGTGATGATTTCTCACCACACATCCTATCTCGATGGACGACCAAGATTTCTTCGGCTCTCAACTCCTCAGGTATTCTCTCCTCTTGACTTTTCTCAGAAGGGTTCATCCTCTGAAGTACGTAGATCTCTGCCACCTACCCTTCCAGACCCAATGGCCTGGATTCAAATCACTCTTCATGACTTCGTGAAGATCCTTGTTTTCTCTCGGCAAACCTCCCAAAGTTCTTTCTTCCGAACCTCTCGATCTTCTACCACATGTCTCCTCCGACGATGGACGGTTTCATAGCCTTTGGGACTTTGGAAATTCCTTGACCCCTTTACACACTTGGCACAATTTCTCTTTCGAGACTTGGTCTATTCTTGAAATCCTTCTACACTTCTTGCAGAGTTCTGCACAGGCTCTCTGTGACTTTGCTCTGCTTTAAAACTTTCACGTTTCCACGTTCCTCTATGAACTTTCTCTTGCCATCCTGGAAATTTATCGCTCTTCCTCCTGAGCTTGTAAGATGGACTTACAATCTCCTAGGCGAACTCCTTGTGCTCGACTAATCTTAGCATCATAAGGCATCTTCTTTCCTTTTTCGATGCACTCTTGCAAATCCTTCCTTCCTCGGAATTTTTAGAAATTCTAGGATTCCCTTAAGGATAACAAAACTTCCAGTCATGTTTCTCTTGTATTCTCTCGTACTTGGTGTATGCCCTCCTGGAAAATCATTTCAGAGTGTTCAGTAACTCTGGAATGTGTTTCCTCCTACACAACCTTTCTTTCCAAGGTACCCAACCACCTTGAAATTTCCTCCCAAGTCTCTGAATTATCCTGGTATGCCCTCCCGTCAGTTTCTCTTATGAATCCACCGAGTTTAGACACACACTCCTTGCGTTGGCTCATAGATTTTCCATACTTGGTCGTGCACTCCTTGCACTTAGCCTAAAGAACTAGACTTAATTCAACACACTTATAGATATAAAACATTATCTCTATCCCTACAGACGATTTCTAACATTCATCTACAACTCAAATTCATACAAATGACATTCATATCACAACATCCATTACACATAAATTGATAACAGGAAAAACTGTCATTTTCTATTAATGGTTGAATATTCATTACAATAGTGGAGTTTGAGCTACTAGTGAGTCTCGACTCTCTATATTTATCTCCCTATATCATATGCATTTCTCCTCCTGGATAACTCTATATTAGCTAACCCTTTCTACTGGAAACAATACAAAGATTTATGCAAGAGGGGATCGATGAGCTTCCCTCCAAGCTAAACTAGTGGTGTCAAATCACCATTCAAAATGCCTGTCCAATGGGGAAATTACAATGATGGAAATCTACTCCAAATCAGATGCAAATCCCTCCTACCGTCAACCACTTAATGGTGACCTTATATCCATCTTGTTTAAAGGAACAACTTGGATTTTCTAGCTTGTCCTCATTAAATGCCTGGATCACGCTTTTGATTCTCGAGGCAAAATGAGAGGGCGACGCCTCTCCCTTCCTTGAATGTGCACCATGCGTGTTAATCGACTGGCGCATGCTGAGGTGGAGCAATGCTCCTGCATCATACCCCATGGCTAAGAAAATCATGATCTCCATCTGAAATTGTTGGGTGATCCATCTGAAAGGGAAGAATTTGTGGTCACCAGCCCAAAACAAGGCAAGAGCCAATCAACTACCAATATGAGAGGTAAAATTCCTCCCTTTTACATTTCAATTGAAAATCATAATGTTGCATTACATAATTGTTTAGTTGACCCTGGTGCGACAAATAATATTATTCCACTGGTGGTCATGGAGGCACTGGGCATGAGTTTCACCAAGTATTATGAAAATGGTGAAAGTATATGGTGCAGACCCCAACCCCCTTCTCCTTCTCCTTCAGGGTTGCTCGACCTCTTGGTCTAGGATTGTTCAAGTCACTAAACCAAATGGTTCGTTGGGCTCCTGATGGAATCGATTTAACTTGACACGTGCCCTTTACTTTCTCAGCACAGGTTTTGTGGCACCCAGGGACCCTCTCCTTAGAAATTTTCAAATCTTAACACCAACGGATGCTAGCTCTCTATGCTAGGCTCCCTCCTTGATGTGACCACAAAATACAATTGTGCGCTAGCTCCCTTCACAACTTTGTGATTTAGAACTTTCACGAGCTACTTACACCCCTTTTCCGTGATTCCTGAATCGATGAATTCTCTGGGACCAAATATACAGTCCGCGTTCCTCTCACAATCAATGGTTGAGATCAAATCGCGAGTTCTGACTTCATGAATCCTCTCTTCTACTAACTCTGCTTCTCCTAGTTTGTGAATCAACGAATTGATGATTTATCGCAATGCATCCTATCTCGATGGACGACGAAGATTTCTCTGGCTCTCAACTCCTCAGGTATTCTCTCCTGTTGACTTTTCTCCAAAGGGTTGCTCCTTTGAAGTACCTAGATCTTTGCCATGTGCCCTTCCATATCCAATGACCCGGATTCAAATCACTCCTTACGACTTCACAAAGATCCTTGTTTTCTCTCGGCAAACCTCCCGATGTTCTTTCTCCCAAACCTCTCGATATTCTGCCACCTGTCTCCTCTGATGATAGACAATTTCATAGCCTTCGGGACTTCAGAAAGTCCTCAACCCCTTTACACACTTGGCGTAATTTCTCTTTCGAGACTTGGGCTATTCTTGAAATCCTTCTCCACTTCCTTCAGAGTTCTGCGTAGGCTCTTCTGTGACTTTTCTCCACTTGAAAACCTTCATGTTTCCCCATTCCTCTATGAACTTTCTCTTGCCCTCCTGGTATTTTATTGCTCTTCCTCTCGAGCTTGTAATATGGACTTACAATCTTTTGGGCGCACTCCTTGTACTTGGATAAGATTTTCGACGGCTTATCCCTTAGCCTATCTGAGCATATTAAGGCATGTCCTTTCCTTTGTCGATACACTCTTGCAAAGCCTTCCTTCCTCAAAATTTTCAACAATTCTGGGATTCCCTTAAGGATAACAACACTTCCAGTCATGTTTCTCTTGTACGCTCTCGTACTTTCTCTATGCCCTCCTGGAAAAGAGTTTCAGAGTGTTCAGTAACTCTGAACTGTGTTTCTTCCTACACAACCTTTCTTTCCAAGGTACCCAACCACCTTGAAATTTCCTCCCAAGTTTGTGAATTATTCTGGTATGCCCTCCTGGCAGTTTCTCTTATGAATCCACCGAGTTCAGACACACACTCCTTGAATTGGCTCACAGAGTTTCCGCACTTTGTTGTGCACTCATTGCACTTAGCCTAGAGAACCAGACTTAATTCAACACATTTACAGATAGAAAACTGTATCTCTATCCCTGCAAATGATTTCTAACATTCATCTACAACTCAAATGCATACAAATGACATTCATAGCACGACATCCATTACACATAAATTGATAATAGGAAAAACTGTCATTTTATATTAATGGTCGAATATTCATTACAATAGTGGAGTCTGAGCTACTACTGAGTCTCGACTCTCTGTATTTCTCTCCCTATATCCTATGCATTTCTCCTCCTAGATAAATCTATCTTAGCTAACCCTTTCTACTGGAAACAATACAAAGATTTATACAAGAGGGGCTTGACGACATTCCCTCCAAGCTAAACTAGTGGTGTCAAATCACCATTCAAAATGCCTATCTAATGGGAAAATTACAATGATGGAAATCTACTCCAAATTGGATGCAGATACCTCCTACCGTCAACTACTTAATGGTGATCTTATCTCTAGCTTGTGCAACGACACAACTTGGCTCTTCCATCTTGTACTCATTAAATGCCTGGATCACGCTTTTGATTCTAGAGGAAAAATGAGAGGGAGACACCTCTCCCTTCCTTGAATGCACACCATGCGTGTTAATCGGCTGACACGTGCTGAGGTGGAGCGATTCTCTTGCATCATACTCCATGGATACGAAAATCATGAGCTCCTACTCATGATCTTTCCAGTGTGGTTGAAATCCTCCTGGATCCCAAACTTTCTCATGGAGTTGTCTCTCAGATCCTCTGCTTCTTTGCTTCTGTTGCATCATCCTCACTGCTCATGCAGGTTTCATTTTGTCCAGCTTTCTCATGCTGACTTCTTCCTTTGTCGATCCCAACATCATCTTCCTTATATCCTCAATCACCTTGTCCAGCTGCTCCATCAGCTGGCATCATGGATCTCCTTTTGTAGAATAGCTTGTTGCATTTCATCCTTGTGCATGGGTAAATCACATTGATCTCCCAAGTTATCTCTTTCATATCTTGTGGCCTTAACTTGCCACTCTGCTGCAGCCTCCACTTCTGTAGTCTTCTCATCACTGGGCTTCTGCTCAACTATTAATTTTGACAGATTGACTCCTGTCAGTTCTTCGGCTGGTTCCTTTCCATCTTCCTCCAACTGCAACTCGTGCTGACGTGTCTCCTCTAGCATGGTTATCTTATGGAAGCCACCTCCTGGTTTCAAAAAATCTAACCAATCCTCCAGTTTCTTTAGCTCCATCTCCCACTGGGTGAGTAATCCAATTGCGCGTCCTCCTTCTATTGGGAAAGACTTCAATATTTGTTTCTTCTCCATGATAGTCTTAGTTTGTTTTCCTTCTGTCACATATGAAACATCTGTTCTAGCCTCTCCTCGGCCTCTTGGAAGAAATATCTTGACTCCTCCAATGATTAGAACGATCCTCTGATCCTTCTCTTCGATGGTGGAAGTTTTCAAATTCTCATCATCTTCATTCACATGATTCACAATTCCATGTGAATCTCCATCTGAGTGAGGTCTTTCTTTTTCTTCCTCCTCATATGTCAACACCCTCTAATGCGAACTCTCAGCTGAGCGAATTTATCCTCCCTTTCCCACTTGGTAATTCAGGATGTCTCCTTTTCCCACCTGGAAGTTTACGAGATCCACCGATCCCTTCCCATTGCCCACCTGGAAACCTACGGGACCTCTGCTAGATCTCTTTCCCTCATCACTGAGGATTTCAACATACCTCAGCCATTTTTTTAACACCTGTTACCTCCCTTTGGCCAACAACTTCCGAACAGGCCATTTATTTTCCCTCTTCAAAGGCCAGTCATACCTCCAGCACACCTTTGCCTCCTACTGCATATTGAATGCTATCTTCTCCATCTCTGCCCGGATTTCACTTAGCTCCTTGTCCATCTCTACTTTTCTCTTGTACGAATGGACTTCTCCTCGACCACATTTATGACCTTCAATGGTCATTCTTCTTCACCTAAAGTTCATCACCTGTTGCACACCTTGCACCAGTCTCCACAAAGCATATTACTCTGTCTCTCTTCACATTTTCCTACAATCTGTAGACTATTAGGCTCTGATACCACTTGGTGCATACCCCAACCCCCTTCTCATTCTCCTTCAGGGCTGCTCGACCTCCCAGTCTAGGATCGTTCAAGTCACCGAACCGAATGGTTCATCGGGCTCCTGATGGAACCGATTTAACTTGACACAGGCCCTTTACTTTATCAACGTAGGTTGTGTGGCACCCGCAGACCCTCTCCTTAGCGATTTTCAAATCTTAACGCCAACAAACATTAGCTCTCTATGATAGGATCCCTCCTTGATGTGACCACGGACTACAACCATGGGATAAATTCCTTCACGACTCCATTCTTCAGAACTTTCACGAGCTGCTTACCCCCCTTTTCCCTGATTCCCGAATCGGTGAATTCTCCGGGACCAAATCTACAGTCCACATTCCTCTCACGATCAATGGTTGAGATCAAATCACGAGTTCGAACTTCGTGAATCCTCTCTTCTACTATCTCTACTTCTCCCATTTTTTGAATCAACGAAGTGATTATTTCTCGCCATGCGTCCTATCTCGATGGATGACTAAGATTTCTTCATCTCTCAACTCCTTGGGTATTCTCTCCTCTTGACTTTTTTCTGAAGGGTTCCTCCTCCGAAGTACATAAATATCTTCCACGTGCCCTTCCATATCCAACGACCTGGATTCAAATCGCTCTTCACGACTTCGGGAATATCCTTGTTTGCTCTCGGCAAACCTCCCAAAGTTCTTTCTCCCGAACCTCTCGATCTTCTGCCACCTATCTCTTATGACGATGGACTATTTCACGGCCTTAGAGACTTCAAAAAGTCCTCAACCCCTTTACACACTTGGCACAATTTATCTTTCGAGACTTGGGATATTCTCTAACTCCTTCTGCACTTCCTGTAGACTTCTGCAGAGGATCTTCTGTGACTTTTCTCTGCTTGAAAACCTTCACGTTTCCCCGTTCCTCTATGAAATTTCTCTTGCCCTCCTGGCAGTTTATCTCTCTTCCTCCTAATCTTGTAATATGGACTTACAGTCTCCTGGGCACACTCCTTGCACTCGGCTAAGATTTTCTATGGATTCTCCCTTACCCTATTTGAGCATATTAAGGCATCTCCTTTCCTTTGTCGATGCACTCTTACAAAGCCTTCCTTCCTCAGAATGTTCAACAATTATGAGATTCCCTTAAGGATAACAACACTTCCAGTCGTGTTTCTCTTGTATTCTCTTGCACTTGCTCTATGCCCTCCTGGAAAAGTGTTTTAGAGTGTTCATTAACTCTGGACTGTGTTTCCTCCTACACAACCTTTCTTTCCAAGGTACCCAACCACCTTGAAATTTCCTTCCAAGTATGTGGATTATCCTGTTATGCCCTCCTGGCAGTTTCTCTTCTGACTCCATCGAGTTCATACATGCACTCCTTGCGTCGTCTCACAGATTTTCCGCACTCTGTCGCGCATTCCTTGCACTTAGCCTAGATAAACAAACTTAATTCAACACACTTACGAATAGAAAACTGTATCTCTATCCTTGTAGAAGATTTCTAACATTCATTTACAAATCAAATGCATACAAATGACACTCATAGCACAACATCCATTACATAGAAATTGATAATACGAGAAACTATCATTTTCTATTAATGGTCGAATATTCATTACAATAGTGGAGTCCGAGCTACTACTGAGTCTCGGCTCTCTGTATTTATCTCCCTATATCCTTTGCATTTATCCTCCTGGCTAAATCTATCTTATCTAACCCTTTCTACTAGAAACAATACAAATATTTATACAAGAGGGGCTTGACGAGCTTCCCTCCAAGCTAAACTAGTGGTGTTAAATCACCATTCAAAATGCTTGTCTAATGGGAAAATTACAAAGATGGAAATTTTCTCCCAATCGGATGCAGATCCCTCCTACCATCAACCACTTAATGGTGACCTTATCTCCATCTTGTGTGAAGGCACAACTTGGCTCTTCCAACTTGTCCTCATTAAATTCCTGGATCACGCTTTTTATTCTCGAGGCAAAATGAGAGGGTGACGCCTCTCCCTTCTTTGAATGCACACCATGCGTGTTAATTGGTTGGCATGTGCTGAGTTGGAGTGATGCTCCTGCATCAGTATATATGAAATTGATTCTAGAAAAGTGTCAGCTTATGGAGAAATCAAGGAATTTTATGCTTGGATCACGACAACCCCCCATATCATTACAGTTTTCAATATATTTGTGGTAGGACTTCCTCTAGCATATGGAGTTGTGTTGGGAAGAGATTGGACATCCATGATCGGGGGTTATATAATGAACGATGGAAGTTGTATGATGCGTCCAGGAAAAGGAGTAATGATTAAAGTGCCCCGTGAACCTAGAAAACCCTTCTCTTTCAAGAAGAAGGAAAATCAATTAATGGAACATTATATAGATGTCGGGATTGGAAACTATGATATCCTAGACATGGAATAGAATGAAATTCTAGATCAAGTTCAAGACACGGAGAATCAAGAATGTTTGTTTGAAGGATATTGGAGGATGTCATTTGATGGTGCTTGTTCAAACTCCAAGAGAAGAGTTGGGATTGTTCTTAGGATTGCAAATAAGGTTGTGCATCTGCATTCTATTAGACTGGAATTTTCATGCACTAATAATGAGGCAGGATATGAATCCTTGATTCAGGGGATGATTCTTGCACAAGAAATGAAAATAGAACATCTAATTGTGACTGGCGACTCTGAGTTGGTGATCAATCGGGTCACCTAGAGGTATAAAATAAAAAATGAAAGACTTACATTATATTTAAAAAGGGTTAATGAATTGATGGAATATTTTAGTTCCTTCAACATTTATTTCATTCCAAAGGAAAAGAATCACAAGGCATATTCATTGGCCTTGGTAGCCTCATTGTCAAACCCAAACAATATCCAAAGCAAAACATATTTCCAAGCAGAAAGATCATTTTGACTGTTCGTGCCCAATAACATTGAATATTTGCAAGCGTTTGAGAATGATGAACAACTGGAAATTTTTTTGTTGAACGAAGATGATGATGAAGACAATCACATGTTTGTTAACCCTAAATATTGTTTACAGTCTTAGTCTCTTTTTACGAAATATGATCATGCTAAGAATCTCCTTGAAGAAGTTTCAATTCGAAAAGTACAAGAGACGAGAAAAGTCAATATTGGAACTGACAGTTCCCCAAAATATGTCAACTTGGGAGTTGATTTCACCAATGAGGAAGTTGATCAATATGTTTCCCTGTTTAAAGAATACATTGATTTGTTCTCTTGGAACTATGATGATTTGAAATATTATGATAAAACAATATTCCATCATATCATTCCTTTGAGGGAAGAAGAAAAACCTGTAAAGAAAAAAATAAGGACGATGAATCCCAAAATGAAACCTCTAGTAAAGATTGAATTGGAGAAATTGAAGAAGGCAAGAATAATTTATCCCATTAGACACTTCAACTGGATTTCAAATCCTGTGATTGTAAAAAAAAAAGGACCGGAGAAACTGGATGTGTGTTGATTTCAGAGACCTTAACAAAGAAAGCATAAAGGATAAATTTCCTTTACCTAATATGGATTTACTTCTCTAGAAAGTCACTGGATCAACCTGCATGTCCATGTTGGATGGTTTTCTGGATATAACCAAGTCTTGGTCGCTAAGGAAGACAGAGAAAATACATCGTTCATAACACCATGGGAGACATATGCCAATTCTAGAATGCCCTTTTCTTTGAAGAATGTTGGAGCCACATTCCATAGGCCCATGGATCATGCATTTAGTGGGTTGATAGGAAAATTTATGGAAGACTATCAAGATGACTTGACAGTGCATTCAAAAACAAGGGATGATTATACCCATCATTTGAGGATTTTTTTTGAAAGATGTAGATTATATGGTGTCTCTCTAAATACAAAGAAATGCTTATTCGTTGTAACTCAAGGAAAATTGTTGGGCCACATTGTGTGCAAGGAAGTGACTTATATAGATCCAAAAAGAGTTAAATCAATAAATTATCTCAACCCCCTAACATCCAAGAAGAGAGTCCAATCATTTTTCAACAAGATCAATTTTGTGCGAAGGTTTGTTTTTGACTATGCAAGTATTGTCAAGATGATCAATTTATTGTTGAAAAACGAGTAGAGGTTCGAATGGAAAACGAATATCCAAGAGGCTTTCAATAATATCAAAGGAGCAATCACTACATATCCATTCCTCATTAGTCCATATTTTCAAAGGGATTTCATCATCTATTCATTTTCTATAGAGAAATTTGTTGCGTCCGTTCTTACTCAGAAGAATACAAACGGTGAAGAAATCTCAATAAGTGATGCAAACCCCCACCCACTCCCTAGGGTTTGAGCGACCTCTCGGTCTAGGATCGTTTAAATTTGAGAGATAAATCATCTTGTAGGCTCCTTCTTCTCGAATGCAAAATCTGTTTTTTGGGGGTCCCTAAGCACTAGAAAATTCTACGAGGGACTGTGGGCCAAAACCATGGGATAAACCTCAAATATCCAAATAATTTGGGACTTCGGAGCTCTCAGGTTTCGAGAGCCTCAATAGGATGACACCCCATTCCTTCCGAACACCGAAGTGACAAAGTGCTAGATAACAAACCCAATCAATGGTCCTCATTTCCTTCTTAAATCCACGACGAGGGATGACTTCGACAATTCAGGCTTTGGTGATTCTTCCCGCTCCAACACTCTATGCTCCCGAAGAGTCGAACTCTGAATCAGATTGGACAGTTTTGTTACTTCCACAGATCAAAGGGTGAAAATCTACTTCGTAGCTATGAATTCGGGACTTTTCGAAGAACCACTTCACGGATCTCCTGGAGTGATGAATTTATGGATCTTGATATCTACAGCCACACATCTCCCATTTATCAACGATGGGGATCTATTCCTCTTTGCGGGACTTTGAGGAGTTTTCAACCCTTCAAAATCATGTCCCCTTTCTCCTAGATGGTCGGTCTTCCAGACTCGATGATCCATTGATACGTGTCCACTGAAATCAATGCCCCAGATGAGTTTTGGACTTCCGGGGGTAACTCCCATGCTACTTTCCCAGGTCTAGTGGCTAGGAAAGGCTTTGCTTCTCCGCGAGTGGATCTCATTCACTTGTCCTCCAAAGTAATAAAAATCCTCCTCTTTCAAAGGATCTTGGTCATTATCCTTCCTGAGCTTAACCAATCGAAGAATTTAACCTTTGGAGCCTTCCTTTGTGCTCCTCTGAAAACTTTACAACTTTAGACTTAGAAAGTTTCCTAAGTCACTCCTGCGCACCTCTGGTTCCTATTCACCTCGAAAATTTAGATTTTCTTGAGAAATTTGCATGCATTCCTTAAACTCTCTAGACTTAGACTCTTCAACACTCCAACTGAGTGTAGGCCCAATACATGGGTTTGTTCTCAAACTTTTCTCTCCACTGAGAAGTTTTGCACTCCTTACACTTCCTCTGCAAAGTTTAACACTACCTATCCTGAGCTTCTGAGTTAGACTTGACTCGACCTTTGCACACCTTGCGGGCACTATGCACTCCTTGTACCAAAACTCTAAGAAGAGAAACAATTGAAACTTAAAGAAACATTAACAGTTCCTCCTTCTAACTAAGAAATGCATACATATGAGCATAATCAACCATAGCAAGAAAATAATGTAACATTTACTCAATGAACTCAGAAACAAGTAGCACCATGCATTTGGAATCAAAAATTTATGCTTATATTCATTCAACAAAGTATGTACATGGACTCATACAGTTCTCGACAACTAACTAGCAATGATTGATAATAACCTCAACAATTTCAACAACGTTCTTACATTTACATTCAACAACCTTATTTGGGCATAGATTACATATATTTATGCATGAGGAGCTTCTCGAGTCTTCCCTCCAATCTACTCTAGTGATATCCTATCACAATTAAAACATCCATCTGCTAAGGCCTATTACAATGAATGAGCATTTACAAACTAGATAAGAGAAGATGCTTGAAATATGTACAATCCTATATATAATTAATATGATTACAATCTCTTGAAATCCTATATAATGGATCAAGCCTCCAAACATTAAAATATATTTAATTACAATATTTCAAACATTTAAGATGATGTGACCTCCTTGGGATCAAAACCAACTTTAAATGTGTGCGTTGGCACTAATATGTCCTCCACTTGGCCTACTTTGGTGCTGATGGCGATGCTCCTACATCATACTCCTCTAGAAAAAATATTCATGGACTCATGTCCATGAGCTCATGTACTATTTTTCCATTCTTTTGAATATCAGGTTTAGTTACCCAACTAACATCCTCTGTTGGGTGATCTTTCCACTTCACCAGATACTCAAAATAAGCCTTCCTCCTGGTCTTCTTGTCAATATTTTGGTCTAGAATTTTCTCCAGCTGTGGATTTTCTATTGTGTGTGTCTTATTTTCCCACTGGATCTCATTCTCATCACTTGATTCTCATGTATCATCCATCTTGTAAGGGTACAGGTCTGCAACATTGAATATTGGTGATATTCCAACATTTTATGGCAACTCAATTTCATAAGTGTTGGCAACAAATTTTCCAAGGATTTTACATGGTCCTATCTTCTTCATATTTAATTTTTTATATGCTCCTCTTGGGAACCTTTCCTTCCTCAAGTGTGCCAAAAACTGATCTCCAACCTCAAAATGAACCTCTCTTCTCCTCTGGTCGATTCAGATCATGTACTTATGGTTGCTATCATGTAGCTGTCTATTTATCTGATCATGTAGCTTCTGCATCTCTGCAACAAAGTCTTTTTCTCCCTCACTTCATAATTCATCATGTCCCAAATTTATTAACTATGAAATTCCTCTCGTATGCATCCCATACACTATCTGAAATGGACTTTTTCCATTTCTTCTGTTCGGTGAATCATTATAAGAAAACTCTTCTTGAGGCATAATTTGATCCCACTGACTGTGATGTTTAGTGACCAAACTCCTCTGAAAATTTCATAAGTTCTGATTTACCACCTTAGTCTGTTCGTTTGTCTGAGGGTGATATGTTGAAATGAAGGACAAGTTTGTCCCCATCTTCTTCCACATATTTCTCCAAAAGTGTCCCACGAATTTGGTATCTCTGTCTGAGACTATATTTCTCAGAAAGCCATGTAATTTGACAAACTCCTTGAAAAATAAATTAGCTATGTGAGTAGCATCACCAATTGTTTGGCATGGTATGACATGTGCCATCTTTGAAAATTTTTCCACTACTACAAATATGGAATCACTTCCCCTCTGGGTTCTTGGTAATCCCAACACAAAAGCCATGCTTATGTTATCCCACAGCCTATTTGGAATAGGCAATGGCTGATACAAACCATTGTTTTGTTGTTTCCCTTTGGAATACTAGCAGACTCTACATTTTTCCATGGATTTCTTCATGTCGAACCTCATACCTGGCCAATGGTATGAAGAACTCAGCTATGCATAAGTCTTATCATGGCCAAAATTTCCAGCCAATCCTCCACTGTGTTTTTCTTTCAATGGGTTGTCTCTCATTGAGAATCTCGGAATACATAATTGGATTTCTTTGAACAACAATCCATCTTGGATCAAATACTCCATCCAATGACTTTTTTCCCTTATCAAAGGGCTCTCACATGCTTCGTAAGCCTCCCTTAAATTTGGATATTCTCAATACATCTCCTTAAGGTTTTCAAACCCTAAGGTCTCGACTTGAAATTCCTGCATAATCAGACATCTCCTGCTCAAAGCATCAACAACTTTGTTAGCACTACCACTAATGTGCTTAATGAAAAAAGTAAAATTCTACACGAATTCTACCCATTTAGCATGTCTTTGGTTCAACTTCTCTTGTCTGGTTATGAACTATAAATCATGATTGTCACCATACAAGACAAACTCCTTTGGAATAAGGTAATGCCTCCATTTTTTCAAAGCTTGTATTACAACATAAAAATCCTTGTCATACGTATAATACTTCCTCTTAGTATCATTCAGATTCTAACTGAAATAAGAAACAAGATTATTTTGCTATCTCAAGATTGTGCCAATAGATATTCCACTTGCATCACATCTCATTTGAAATGTCTTCCTGAAATCTGGTAGAACCAGAATCGATCGTTCTATGATATTTTATTTTAATACTTTGAAACCTTTTTCAACTTCTGTTGTCCAATTAAAGGATCTGTGCTTTTTCTTTATAGTGTCTATTATGGGTGTAAAATTGCTACTGAAATTCCCGATGAATTTCCTATAAAAACTTGCTAACCCATGAAAACTTCTTACCTCAAATACACTTCTTGGAGAAGGCCATGCTTTGATTTCCCTCACCCTCTCTATATCCATCTTCAACTCATTTTAAGAGATCACAAAACTCAAGTATATGAGTTCTGTCTTCATGAAAGAACAATTATTCAGATTTATCAACAACTTCTCCTCCTGCTACCTCTTCAACACTAGTTTCAAGTGCCTCAAATGTTCTCCTTCAGTCTTACTGAAAACTAAAATATCATCCAAATACACAATTACAAACTTACCAATGAAATCCTTTAGTACTTCATTCATTAATCTCATGAATGTTCTTGGGGAATTTGTTAAG
>SNQJ01S0209728.1:2821-16155 GCA_010110895.2 Picea sitchensis
GAGAGAGAGAGAGAGAGAGAGAGAGAGAGATTGTCAAATATATTATAAATATGTTTATGATATTCTCCAGTATTATCGAGTTGTTCATATCATCAACATACCTATTTAGTTAAGGAGATATAGATATAGCAATATAACCATTACATTTGTGGTTTCTATGCCAAGAAAAAGCTTAATTGTAGTCTGTTTTATGGGCTAGAACACAAGATATACTTCTAATATTTAACATGAAAGAGAGCTATATAGTGTGGCAGCTAGTCCATGGCCTTAGAGTCTGAGTCCACATATATGTAGGCTAGGTTGTTCTCTACAAGGGCTTCCTTGTCTAAAGTCTTATCCTCTTGGTTTTGATCATACTCCTCTACTTTCATGCGCCAACTTGCCTTGACTAATGCCTAGTATTAATGGTCTAGGAAATCCAACTTGTCTAGGATGGATTTTTGTTGCATGCCTTGTTCCTCAATTATCTTGGTTGTGAAGGATTTTTCATGCTAGTAAAGATTGATCAACTTGAAATACTTAGTGTGGCTGCTACAAGAAGATCTTGTGTCCGGTATTCATTCCATAAGTTTTGCATCAATGTCATTAGAAGATATATTTCCTCTTTTCTCCCTCATTGATTTCTCAACTCTTTCACCTCTACCTCGATTGCACTTGGAATCTTTCACGGTACCTTGTTGCAACTTCCTTGGCTTATGTTTCCACCCAAGTTTGCTTTGTGGGGTGATTCCTTTACTAGGGAATTTTACCTATTGGGGCTTGCCTCTCCCGACTAGCCCAGTTTTGTATTCCCCCTTTGTAGGCTTATTCTTTGGTTGTTGTCCATTCACCTTTGCTAGTTGATCCTAGCCCTTTACAAGACTCCAAGTAGGAGTTTGAAAGATGTTTGTTAACTTCCACTCCATTCCTTTTGAACCTTACTATAAGACCAAGTCTATAGCAAGATGTAGAGAAGGTTAATCTCCCTCCACAAACAGAGGCACCACCTCCCTTCTTTCCTAGGTTTCACCACCTTCCCCATCTACAAAAACATAGATGGTGTGAATATTGTTTCTTGCCTTTTGGATTGAGCTTGAGAAGCTCCAAGGAAGTGTAGGCGATACATTCTATTCCAAGTCGAGCTTGTATAATTCTAGGCATTGTCTAGAATGAGAAGAAATACTACAATGAAAATCCACCAATGACTCGCACTGATAAACCTTACCTACAAAGTCTAAGCACATTTCACCTTGCTTATCATAACTAAAATAGATTGGTTGAAATTAACATTCCCTTACTTTGTCATAACCATCATTCCCACAAGAGGTGGAGTAGTGAACATATAAAATGGGATGTTGATCAACGAATGAAAGGGAAGTGGATACACTTTTTTTTTCCACAAGAAGTTTCTCTTTTATATTCATATAAATATAAAAAGTTCTCTTACAATTGTCCTTACAACATAGGACCTTTAATCTTTCTCTAATTTGGAATCATACAAAGCTAACATTGAGCTCATAACTGGAAAAAACTTATGATGTAGGAAACATCCATTACATAGCAAGAAGTGGACAAAATTCAAAATTAGAGGTATAGTCCCTCATGCTTAGCAACAAACTGTGGCTAAAGAGACCAACACACTATAACTAGTCTTCAAAAAATACTACCTATGTATCAATTAAAACATCTTTAAGTCTAGAGAGTGTGCCCCTCATGACCATCCTCCCAATGGTTATAATCTATGGTTCCAGACAGATTAGTTAAAGACACTTTAGATAATATGTCTGCCTCTTGATTCTCTTCTCTGAATATATGTGCAAATGATATATTCCTGAAATAAGTGAGAGTGTCTTTGATCCTTTCCTTCCATCTTTCTAGTGCTACAACCTGGAGAGCTCCCTTCTGATTTAGCCACTCAATAACTATCTTGGAGTCCCCTGGCAAAAATAAGTCTGGAATTGACAATCTTATAGCCAAAGTTAGTGAGGCCCAAGCCCCCAAAATTTTAGCCCCAGTGTTTGTTCCTTGACCACAGTTTAGAGTCCACAAAATTGAAGTGTTACTATTGATCTTTATCATACCTCCAGCCCCACTTTGTTCACCAAACTGTTGCGCTACCCCGTCAAACCATCCAATGGCTCTATCTTCTGGAATATGCACATGTACAGTTCGAGGAAGAGAGTCTTTTGCCTTGAATCCATAATTTCTCGCTGTACCAATAGCTTTGAAGACTATCTTATGTATTGAAGGGGAACCAGACTCCCTCTTGCCCTTGCATAGGAATCAAATCCTTGGCCCCACCCAACCTCTTTTTTGGAGATTTTTCCAGGTTAGAACTTTATTTTCCGCTACCAACCATGCAAATAACTTAATTTTTAAAGGACAGACCCATTTCCACAGTTTTATCCTCCACTCACCTACTTTAAAATTCCATAGGTTTGTCGCGACTGCATTGTAAACATTTTTTACTGTTAGTTATCCTGAATTATCACCTCCTGTCCATAATAATACATCCGAACGATCATGTACGTAAATTCCTGAGCTTATCAAAAGCTTTCTGTACTTTTCCCATTTTAATGCTAAGTCTCCCTCGAACTCCAAAAATGTACAATCTAACCAGGTTGAGCAAAGAGTTCCCTAC
Source organism: Picea sitchensis (assembly GCA_010110895.2). Taxonomy (NCBI): domain Eukaryota; kingdom Viridiplantae; phylum Streptophyta; class Pinopsida; order Pinales; family Pinaceae; genus Picea; species Picea sitchensis. The sequence goes on from SNQJ01S0209728.1 coordinate 5,442, forward strand.
AATAGCTTACAACTCGCTTCATATAGAAAAGTGAAGAAACTTGCAACATCCTTACCACGTTGCTAACATGCTCCAACATAATAACCATACTCTACCACCCACTGAGATTCGATACGACATGTATCCTCCCCTTCTTTAATACTTATCTCTAACACTATATGTTAATACTTATCTCTAACACTATATGGAGTATGCAAAATTATATATTAAAAAATGGTTAGTTAAGTGAAAAAATATACTCTTTTGTGAAAAATATACATAATTGGCTTAAATATTTTAAAAATTATAAATGATGGTTTCATTTTTCAAAGTAAAGTAAATTTATGAACTTTTACATTGTACTTACATAAAAACGTTGTCATGAACTCAATTTTCTTTTTATAGTACCTTATATTTCAATAAAATAAATTAAAAAACGTTGTTATGAACTCAATCGTTTATAGTACTTTATATTTCAATAAAATAAATTATAAATATATCTAGTGGCTACGTGAGTTTTTGTTTTATTGTTGTACTTAACATATTGAAATATAATATAGAAAGATGAGTAGGAGTTCTCTTTTATCTTAGTTTTAGTTAACACGGTAATAAGTATTAATTATGAAATTATTTTCATTAATGTTTTAAATATGTGAAAGTGATAATGGATATTAAAATTAGTTAGAAAATTTTAATGGAAATGATTAATGGAATTTATTTTGGAATTTTGAATATATTAAAAGAGTTTAATTTTTTCTAGTAATATTTGTGTTTATGTGTGTTTGTTGTGTATATTTCGTATTAGTTGTTAAGGTAGAATTCTATGATACTAGAAGTTAGTTTTTTTCCATTTATGATTTTAGATTGATTTAAAATTGGTCAAAATCCTTAAAAGACATTATTCCACCGTATATAAAACTTGAATTATGGTAGAATTCTAATCACATCTAGAATTTTTATCAAATTCTTAATTAAATTTATAATCTAAAAAAAATCATTTTACTACAAGATCAATTTACTTTATGGTATATACATTTTTAAAAGTGTATTCTTATTACACATTTATATTTATTATACTTATTAATCTTAGTAAAATAAAAAAATTAATAATAATTTGTTTTTGTTTTTAAATAAAATAAAAATAATCATCAAAATAATTAAAAATCGATTAAAAAATGTTATTATTATTATTATTTTTTCCCCAAAATCGATGCATTGCTTTTATTGGTACTATTAGCCCATTAAATATACGATAATACATAACATCCATAAAGTTGTGTGGCCGAAGATTTTAGAAGACTTTTATAACAACATTATGTTGACTTGGAAAAGCACTTCAACTTGGGATTGCAATTGCAACTTGACTCCAGTGATCATAGTCCCGTGAGACAGCGCCGTTGGTAAAGACCTTTCTCCATGTTGGGAGGAGGTCTTGAGTTCTATTCCGGGTGGGTCTTCGGGACGAATTGTAATGGCTAGTAGTGCCAGTCTGGACAGTGATGTAAATGATTTATATCTCTAATATAAATCGAGTTAATTTCTCATGGAAAAAAAAAACTTGACTCCAGTGACCATCATAACTTTATTGTTCACACTAGGTTAAAACTTATCATTATGCAAATAACTAATTTATACGCATGTCATCAATGTCCACACACATTGAATTTTAAGATCTGGATAGAACCACTAAATAAAATCTCCTTTATTTTATTTTGTAAATCAGTCACATAACATTAAAGTTAGTTGTCTTATTATACCTGCCCGATAGGTATGGTATATAACTTTGAGTTAGGTTTGACTTTCTATTAGTTCATGGTTAACCATAAAATATACACCCCTTTATCTAAAGTTTTAAAAAATAATTATTTATTTTAAATTTTAAATTTCATTTATGTGATATCTTATTCACATAACATTAAAGTTAGTTGTCTTATTATACCTGCCCGATAGGTATGGTATATAGCTTTGAATTAGGCTTGACTTTCTATTAGTTCATGGTTGACCATAAAATATACACCCMTTTATCTAAAGTTTTAAAAAATAATTATTTATTTTAAATTTTAAATCTCATTTATGTGATATCTTATTGGCCAAAAACTTTGAAGTCTTATTGCTGCTTTCACTTCCCCCAATGTTATTGTAATAAATATTTCTTATTTTTTTATATATATTGTCAAAAGTTGGGGGGCCATCTTGTTAAATAAATAACCCTTTCTTTTTTTGCATGGATATGCATTTTTTATTTTTTTGGTTGTTCTCATTTAATGGGTACCTTTTGTCGTAGACACATTTAAATAAAATAAAATAATATTTTGTAGGTAGGATTCAAATGGATGACAATTATACTTTTTCTTTCACAATTATTTGAGTATTAAAGTTAAAATAAAATAATATAATATTTTGTACAATTCAAAGTTGATGGTATTTGTATTTTTTTTTCACAATATTTTTAAGGGTTAAACTTAAATATAAGTTTTATTTTTATATTACAAATTTTGAGTGTTAACCTTAAATATAAGTTTGAGCGTTTTACAATGTATAATCTAAATGTTTTATGAAATTGGGTTTTTTTAGATCATTCAAAATAATGTGAAGGGATATTGGTTATTATACCTGCCGCTTGCCGTGGTATATAGTATTTGATATGCTATTGATTGTCTATTCGCTGGGGTTTGACCAAAATAATTTCGAGCATTTTTAAAGGTATAACATTACAATTTGATTTTTTTAATTTTTTTTAAATTATTTGAAAACATTTTTCTAAATTGTGATTTGTTGTTCAAATGCATCTCTTATTGTCGCGGCTACGTAAGGATCCTCAACAGTTGTAGAAGGATCTTCAACATCCTTTAATGAGATAACGCTTGTCTTCCATATTCAACAAATGAATTTGTTATTCATCTCGACTCATGCGGTGGATTCAATACAACTATTGTTTTATTTCATTATACCTGCATAGCGACAGGTATACGCTGCCATGCAGCCTTGTCTAATCTTGCATTACTTTTTCCATGTGCCGATAAATACTTTATTTATTTTGTTGACTTTAAAAGTCATTTATATAGGGAAAGCAATAGTAAAAAAAATATCAATAAACTTAAATTATATGCCTAAATAGAGACCTTCGCTTTGTATCAAGGATTGAACTTGTCAAAGAATCGAGAGATATATAATGTTGTAATAATAAGGGATTTTTCAATCATCATTTAACACATGCATGGTCACACAATGTCAAAATACATTAAGTTGAGTAGGAATATTTAAAAGTTACAAGTGTTTTTTTTAATATTACTTTCCATCCACTTTCATATGAAGGTGGGGTAATAGAAGAAACATATTATGAGGGTGAGAGTGGGGTAATATTAGAGAAAACAAAATAGGTGGGGGTGGGGGTAATATTAGAGAAAACAAACAAAATAAGTGGGGTTGGGGGGTAATATTAGAGAAAACAACAAAATAGGTGGGGGTGGGGGGTAATATTAGAGAAAACATATTATGTTTTCTCTAATATTACCCCCCACCCCCACCTATTTTGTTGTTTTCTCTAATATTACCCCCACCCTCACTCTCATAATATGTTTCCTCTAATATTACCCCCATGCCCACCATAATATCATAGAAAAAGCAGTTGAGAATATGAGAGTTTCTTATCAAGAAGAATCTCAACCTGCTTCGCCTGTTTTGGTTCCTACTAATGATACCTCTTTTTCATTCTTCAGCTCTTCCCCTCCTTCTGAGAAAAGAGCACTAACATTAAAACAACTGGCTTCAGGACTAAGAAATCCTACTATGATAAGGATAGCAGAAATCTGCCAGCTAGCTCATGAGAAATTATCCTTAGTCCAGAGACAAGGAAAGGAGCTAGAAACCCATATAGAGCAAGCTAAAGCAGCGAGCCTAGCCAGTCAGTTAGCCCTTGTACATATTTCTACTGACCAATATCTCTCCATTAAAGCAATGGATGGAGAAGCTAAACCTGACCCTAATCCTGAATCATCATCTAAACCCAGTTCTTCTAGAACTTCAGCATGGGAACAATGGTGTAATGCTAGGTATATAGGATCAAAGAAAGCCCCTATGGATATTGATGGACATCCACAAACTTCCATCAAACATACTAATACTGCTCCTGTCTCAAATGTTGATTGCAAAAGTAAACTTGAGATAAAGAACATGATCCAAGGATGGCATGCATGGGAAAAGACACAGAAATTGTTATTCAAAGACAAAGTTTCATGGAGTGACTTAGCCCTACGATTAACATCGGGATTCACTGGTAATTTAAGTTTTTGGTGGGAAAGAATTTCTGATAACAGTAAGTTAAGAATTATTCAGCATGACAGACCTATAGATGAACTGATAAAAGCTGTAGTTCATGAGTTCTATGGTGATATTCGGGTAAACATGAGTCATTATGCTGATATGTTTATGAGCCAAAAACTATGCCACCTCAACCAGTTACAAAAATATTTATGTACTATGCAAGCCCTATTGTATAAAGTTCATGATCGTCGCAATTCTGCCTATYTGAGGAAATACTTATCCTCAATGCCTGGTAAAGTTCCTGAGCTAGTCAGAACAAGACTAGAAGACTTAGAAATTGACATAGAAGACATGTCCCTTGCAGGACTTCATGAACAGGTTGTCACTGCCCTCCAGAATGAGTGTATTAGAAAGAAGACAACAAAATCCTTGAAAAATCATTTAGGATTTGATTCTTCTGTCTGTGAGGTCTTCAATGAAACATCCAGTTTTGGATGTTCTCATCATAAGAAATCTCCTAAGAAATGGTCAAAATCTGCCCGTGGTTGTCAGAAAACAAGTAAAACCTTTCCATCAAAGCTTACAAGGACTTTTAAGCCTAAAAGAAAGTTTTACTTCAAAAGGAGACTACAGAATAATAGGTCTAGGCAATCTCACTGCTTTATTTGCAAAGAGACTAGCCACTGGGCATCTCAGTGTCCTCTGCGGTCAAAGACCAAAGCCCAAATAAAAATTATGGACCTATTCTCCACTGGGTATGATCCAGCTGAATGGGATATGGTCTCTAACCATTCAGATGGTGAGTACTTATCACTTTCTGAAAATTCTGATGATGAGAGTGATAGTTCACATCCTGAGTCCCCTACCTGTTCTGACCACTCTTCTGACTCATCTCAAATTGAAGAATTAAATTTCTTAGACATTAAGATGATGTCTTCTTTTGTAGATATTAATTCTCTTCTTAGACAAAGAGCCACTCTCCAGTCTAAACTCTCTGTTCTCACACCTGGTCAATTTTCCTTATATGACCGATATACTTCTCAGTTAGAGCAACTTAATTCCCAAATTCAGTCTCTCCAGCAGCCAAGCGTGGTGAATATCCACCACTATACGCCAACTGATGCTGAATTTGCATCTGCAAAACCTAATATTCCTTCCCCTCCATATACTAAAGGAAAAGCTCTGACTATCCATCAGGATACTTCTCTACAGGAACATAGTTCCTTGGATAATGCAATATTCTTACTTGAAGAAGAAATCAGAGAAAAGGAAGTATTAGTCAAAGAATTATGGAAGACTTTAAAATTACAAAGAGAAGAATTGACATTCATGAAGAAACAGAGAAATGAAGAATTAGAACATGAGATATTTCAAGATGATACAGAGACTGGATTCCTAGAAAATAAAATGTTGAAAGGATTAGATGACAGGGTTGTCATCTCTGTACAAATAAAAGTTTCAAGTTACCTACAGTATACTTTAGATGCCCAAATAGACACTGGTGCTATGAACTCATGTGCTAAGCATGGAGCTATTCCTGAGTACTATTGGCAGCCTATTAATCTTTCATTCAGAGCTGTTAACAAAACAGAGCTTAAGATTAATCACATCTGCCCAGATTTTCCTATCTATATTCAGGATCAGAAAATCCCAGTGACACTCTACAGTTTTGACATAGGGTCTGATATACTGTTAGGACAAGATTTTGTAAATAAGTGTTTACCACTAACTGTTTGTCATTCTGAGTTACACATAACAGTAAATGGCAAAGCCATAAAAGTACCTAGCAAGACTGTTTATGAAAGCATAATAATAGAAAAGCCAGCTGCCAAGACATTAGAACATTCTGCAAGTAGTCTTGTGAAGATCCAGAAAATTGTAAAAAATGTAAATATGCATGGACCAGAAGTAATTAAAGAAATAAAAGAAAAGATTGAAAAGGATTGTACTTCTGAATATCCTGATGCTTTCTGGACTAGAGAGAAATATTTTGTAAATCTGCCATACAGAGAAGATTACATCCCTAAACCACAAAAGGCCTCTGCAAACCATATGTCTCCTACAGAGCTAGATTATTGCAAAAAGGAAATTCAAGATTTATTGCAGAGAAAACTTATAGAGAATAGTAGAAGTCCATGGGCTTGTCCAGCTTTTTATGTTAACAAGCATTCTGAACAAAAAAGAGGTAAACCCAGGATGGTAATCAATTACAGAGCCTTAAATGATGCTTTATTACCCTTGAGGTTTCCTTTGCCCAATAAGGAATTATTATTCTCCAGGATTGGAAGGTGTAATGTCTTTAGCAAATTTGATTTAAAAAGAGGATTTTGGCAGATTGGTATTGTTCCAGCTGACAGGTACAAAACGACATTTGTAGTTCCACAAGGCCAATATCAATGGAAGGTAATGCCATTTGGTCTGAAGAATGCTCCTTCTGAGTTCCAAAAAAGGATGGATGACATTTTCAGACATTTGCCATTTGTCATTGTATATATAGATGATYTACTCMTATGYTYTRTAGATATAAARCAACATGTACADCATYTRCAKAAAGTYTATGATTTRTTATATAAGCATGGTCTWGTGCTCAGTAAATCYAAACTCYGYTGGGCACAAWCAAGAATTGAATATCTTGGTCTAATACTCTCTCAGGGAGAAGTAGAACTCCAAGATCATGTGCTAAAGAAGTTAGCAGAATTTCCTGATGAAATTTTGGACAACAAGCAGCTGCAAAGATTTCTAGGGTGCTTAAATTACATCCGGGAGTTTTATGAAAACCAAGCAAAGGATGTTAGAATCCTGCAGAAAAGACTAAGTAAGTCTTTACCCTGGAATTACAAGATGACACAAGCTGTACAAATCATCAAACAAAAGATACAACATTTACCCAGCCTGCATCTTCCAGATCTGTCTATGAAATTAATTTTAGAAACAGATGCTTCACATGAAACATGGGCATCAGTCCTTCTTCAAAAGAATGGACCTAAATTAGAGGAAGTATGCTTGTATACTTCTGGGTGTTTCAGCGAAACAGAGTCAAAATATCCCTCTTCACATAAAGAGATTCTAGCTGTTAAAAATGGAATCAAAAAGTATAGAATGTTTCTCAAACCAGTTCATTTTATTGTTAGAATTGATCTAAAACATATGAAAGGGATGTTGACTAACCATAAGTTGTTGGAACAGAGTAATAACAGGGTACTGCGATGGAGTCTCTGGTTAGAAGGATATGATTTTGATATTGAATATAAACCAGGAAAAGAAAATTGTATTGTAGACCTGTTAACTCGAGAAGCCTCACCTACTAAAGGTCAAGACAAAAGCATAAAATGGCTTCATCCTCCCTGAATGCTATATCTAGAGAAGCACCACCTGGATTCAAATGGATCCTGGTTTGTACAGAATGTGAATTCTGTTTGTGTTTTGATTGCTTAGCCTGTTGTATAAAGAATAGTCCAACTAGTCTAAGGATACTAGAATTATGGGCTGATAAAACTAGTGGCTTTGAATCCTTCAACAGCTACTTCAGAGAACAAAGAGATTTGTTCAGAGGAATAATGACTGGTGGTCCTCATCAAGGACAAGTTTATATAAGCCTCTATACTCCATATCTAACTTATCTGGATTATTGCACTATACTTCACCAGATTAAGTATGATGGATGTGTATGGCTTACATTTGAATGTGATTTGTTTAAGGATCATTATTATTCTTGGTCAGGATGGCTGTATCTACTATTTTGGAATTATTGTCCTCGAGATGCAGAGTTGTTCAATCAGACAGATCGAGAAGCCTTCAAGATTTGGTTTCATGCAGAAGTTTGTGAAGCTGCTCAACATGAAGCATGGTTTGTATTCAGTTTATCTTATATGAACAGTAATATTCATTATGTCTCATTAGATCCTTCTGCACCTCCTTGCTACAAGATTGCCAGCACATATTATGGTAATACTTGTGTACCAGATAATGAACTAATTCCAGCAATGCAAGGGTCGTCGTTTTATAAATCTTTCAGTGGGCTTCCTCCCTTTTCTTCAGATCACAGTTCACCACCATCAAGTCATGAATATAATAGTGACTATTCATTCGACTCAGTTGCTGAATATAATATCCAGAACATGTTAGAAGCGTGATGGACCCAGATGTCCACTATTGTAAATAAAGTTTTGTCTGCCATCATAATAAAGTTTGTAATAATTCATGTCTATCGGGCCGACAGTGGTGTCCCGACGGTTCGTGGGTTCCGTGAACTCCACAGTGTAAGAATATTTACTTTAGTCCATGTCATAGTACTAAAGTAACTAGAATAATAGCTTTGAGTCCTGTTATCCGTAAAAGCTACGATGGGTCCCCATATGGTCGAGCCTTCAAGGGACGAGATAACAACTGTAGTCCACAACTGCCCCATCTAGATTTTTCGGAGATTCTTAGTAAATGGCAGTTGCCCGTAACTTTCTACCGGGAACTTGCTATGAGTAGTATAAATAAAGACCCTCAACTCTCATTTATTCATTCGAAAATTGGGAGAGTCTTGAGAGAGGTCTAGTCCGAGTCGAGCAGTGTGTATCCTCTTTGCTTCTCTTGCCTTCAGGATCCTGAGTTAGCAAACGAAAAACACTGATCTCAAGTGTAAGAGTCTATATTAGTGTATCCTGTCCGCTCTGGTGTAGGGTATAAATTGGTATCAGAGCCAATGTGCTAAGTGTGTTAGAGATAGTATTTGCCTGAGCTGTGTGCCAGGAGCCTGGCTATAATCCTTTGTGTTAACGAAGGATACAAGTCTGAATGCCCGGCTTTACTGAGCAAATATATCTCGATAGTCTGTAGGATCATGCCTCCTGCATGAATTGGTATAGTCTGTAATATCATACCTCATGTATGAAATTGTACTTGAGAGGAATTTAATATAAAGGAATTTTGAAGTTCCGTGTTTATGATCGAGCCTTGTGTTTGAAAAGTCTGGTTGTGAGACGTGCAAAGTTTGGATAAAAGAAGTGTTCAGCTAAAGGTGAACGTCGCAGGATACGTACGCATTATTTTCAGCAAATTTTGTGCCAAAGAATAGGCCTCTGCTGTTGACAGTGTCTTAGACTCATTGTAAGTTGAACTTACCTTTTATCTTTTTGCTTACCTGCAACATTTGAAGGACTTTTTCAAAAGTAGCAGTAGATCATAATGGCTGCACCTAAAGATTCCTCATCTTATGATCTTTCCTCTCTAGCTACCTACAAACCTACTAAGTGGTATAAGAAATTGTTAAGTCAATCTAATGATAAAGCTTTGTATAATGTGCGTCTGTTAGCCCAAGAGTATGAACCAGATCCAAATTGGAAAATGCCTCAGGTTCCGGCTTTAGACATATATGATATTCCTCTTTTCCAGTTCAAAGCTACTACATTAATACGTTACTGTTCTATAAATATCCCTATCTCTCTCGGACAATCTAAATATCAAGTTCCATTAATACAACAAGCTGATATTGATTGGGGTCTCAAACATGGTTATGAGTACATCCACATAGGCCTTATCCAGTTCGGGATTAATCCTTTAGTCCGTCCTGGTTTAAATACTAATGTACTCACATGCATCATTGATTCACGGCATAATGTATTCCAGGATGCATTAATTTATGGTTTTCAAGCCCCTCTTCATAATGGCCCTGTCTGGTCCTTAGCCTTGCCTCGATTTCAAGTTTCTCTTCGAGATCCGTATATCAATTCCCTCTTACAAGCCTATCTACAATTTGTTGGATTTGATATGGCGGAAGGATCTAAGATTGCCCAACTCCACTCCTCTATCTGTCTCTATTTTGTTTCCTCAACCATGCCTCCTCTTAATCTTAAATTGCTACAACGCGCCACTTCTGAAAGCGTGGTGGTTGGTCCAGGAAACGTCTCCCCCCTTTCACTTGGTTTCTGTCAGCTTACAGAAATTGAAGAATGGTCTGCAGAATACGAACCAATCTCTGCTAATTTCAAACCTCCTATGCCTCAAGAAATGGCAGTATCTATGAGCTCTTCTGGAAAACCTGTTTTAAGGATAGGAAGGTCGCAGAGTCAGAGAATTCAAGACCTTGACAGACAATTCTCATCTCTGTCTGCAAGTAGTTCAAGATCAGATTCTGCAAGACACTCTGTTGTACATTCTCCTCCTAGAACACCTGTATATAAACCTATTTCAGGAAGATCCAAATTAGATGATCATTTGTTAAAGCATCAGAAAGGTTCTAAGGACTGTTATTACTGTAAAAAGAATGTACCTGCCCAAGAACCTGATTTAACATCTGCTCCTTCACTTCCCAAGAATTGTTAAACATACCAGAACAAAGTTGAGCACTATGGCCAACATCCTGATTGTTCCGCCTGCCTAGATCTAGCAGTCTCCTCTATCAAAATGATGGATTATCCTTTACCAAGAAGTGGTAAAGACAAGAAGACTGAGCTTCGATATCGTCATTTGGGACCAGGCAATC